>BLFP01000134.1:532326-537326 GCA_014634505.1 Montipora efflorescens
GTTTCAAAATTCATACTTATTCCCACCTGACCTGTTGAAATGCACACATCTTATGTAAAACTAGACGCTCCACGAGCGTACACTGGGTTGCCTGTGGTACGTACCCCAAAACAGAGGGGACTGAGTTGGGTGGTATTGAACTGCAGCGTTCCAGTCAATTTTTTCAAGTCGGGAGTCACTAAGACCATTTAAGGGGTCACCCAGAATTCATGCCAGCAGAGGCCCTTTGGCTCACATGTTCATACGACGAAACAACTCTTTTTCTGTGGTTAAAAACCGGGCTACCAGCCTATTAATCATTTGTCAGAAAGAAAAAGTCCTGTCATCTTTAGACACCACTGGCGCCCCAAGCTCAGTGTGAGGGAATATGAGGATTTGTATGGGACGACATTGTGGTCGCCTCCTTCCTGTGAGGTTTTTCCCCAGATTCGATAAGAATTGAGCCATTATCAGTTCCTCGGTTGTCAACGGTCATAATAAAATACCAAGGCTGCATGAAAACTGAATTCTTGCGAGCCCACCAAATGGAGTCAAATATTTCAGGTTAAAATGTTCCCACGGCCACAAATCCACTGTAGAATTCAAGGAAATAGGCTTTTCTTTCATTTCAATCCGCTAGCCGCGCAATCGAAGCCCTGTCAGCGACGTCAGTCTGCTGTCAGTGTCCCAAACAAAACGATAAAACGATGAAAAACATCCTCACGAACTTTGAAGACGACACGGCGACCGTTGAGGTTTGTTTGGTAATTATATATAAAGCCTGGGTTTCACTAGTGTCGCAAGCACATAGCGCAAGTGTAAGAGCACTTATTTCACTGTGAAAACGGGGATGACGCAAATTATAAACACAAGCGCAAAAAAGCACGAGCACACATGATCAAAATGTTTCCTTTTCCTTGTGCTTGCGCTTATGCTTGCGTTCGCTTGCGTTGTGTGAAAACGAAACGCAGCATAAACACAAGGAAATTTGTTGTGTCTGGCCAATTAAAGCACTCGTTAGAGATTCCTTGCGTCTAAGCATTTGAACAAAATGCCGGTTACCGAGGATGATTTTGATGCTTATGTCGACGTTTCGTTTTCACAAGCATAAGGTATTTATGCTTGTGCTTGTGCTTGTGCTTGTGTCGCTAGTGAAAACCAGGCTTAACGACGGTGCCTACTATTGTTATTGCCCATAAGTTCTGCGCATCTCGAGGTACTCTCATTTCCTATCGGCGCTGCTAATTTATGCAGGGATATTTTTGTGCGGCTCAAAACTATGCGGAGAAAGCAGAACTTAGCAAGTGCTCTTGGTATCCAAAAAGAAAATTGGGGGTAACCATTCATTTTTCCGAGATAATTAAGGTTCAATTTGGAAAAGAACGCCATGCATTGCTTTGTATTTTAAAGCTTTTTACAAATATTGTTGTTTAATTATCTTCGGAAAATGCGTGGTTACTTCCAATTTTCTTTTTGGATTTCAATAATACTTGTTAAGATTTGCTTTTCCCGCATATTCAGTAAACCGCGCAATTAGTAAGTACCGTCCTTAATGTCGTCAGGAGGACAAACAAAGGTAAACAAAGACTCGTTACCAAACTGAACCCAACTGTCACCTTGTCGTCTTCAAAGTTCGTGAGGATGTTTGTCATCGTTTTATCACAGGCAGGCAACCCTAGGGATGCGAGAGCGCGTGACATGACGTTACTTTGAGAGCCCGGTTGCAACGGCCGATTCAACTAATCGAGGAAAATGCTCCATAAAAACTTCAAATCGCGACTTTTCTTTTCGAAAATTCATTTCATAGACAGCCAGATAAATAAAGTTCACTCATCTACTATTATCTGCGTTTCCTGAGTGATTTGATGGGTTTTTGGGACTCTTCGATTTCCTCTTCAGGTCCCACAAGTCGTGACATACAACGTAAATAGACGAATGTCGGTCGTCTCGCCAACGAGTCGTTTCGCAGACGGTCAGTTCACAAATGTGTTGGGTCGACTCGCAAACCTCAGGTAGTCAATACGCAAACGGTAGTATCGAAAACGAAGACCGAAGACCTAAGACCTCAAAAACGAAGACCTCGAAAACGAAGACCCACTCGACAAAACGTACAAGTAAGGTTAATTCAAATGTTATTTTTTAAGAGTTAGTCCTAAGCAGATCTAAGGGGCCGATTACATAAGCCGGGCTGGCTCGTTTAGCCGAGATCCCGGCACGTCTTAGAAACACACCAAAAATCAAGTTTGGGAAAATCTCAGCCCGGTTAGCCGAAATCCCGACATTACGATGCCGGAGTATAGAACAAAACTAGGTTTCAACTGGACCAGATACAGATTTTAAAAAAGCCCTTGCACGAGTACTCTTATCCCGTGTCTAAATATTGTCACGTACACAGAAACGCTCAGTTACAACATCGACTGGGATAGAAAAAGTAAGAGTAGAGATATATCACAAAATTTTACTTTAATCCACGAATTTAAAAAGGAAAAGGAAAGGACATTAGCATCTCCCACTGAAGTCCTTTAAATTTCTCGATTTCCGTTAAACATAAAGCTGGTGACCCGCGAAAATACAACATACAAAGTTAACGTTTTGGAATTTCAACTAAAACCTTCAGTGAGCTATTGATCGTCGTTTTCAGAAGGCAAAAAATATCCAGTTTAACGGTATGGTTGATAATTATGGCGCGAAACACTTTTTCCACCATTCTCATGTCGGACTTCAATTGATGTCGTCAGCCTAGCGCTATTTCGTTGCTCCGTGCCTTTTTCACAGAGTTTTGCATCCAGTCAGCATTTTATGCCCGGTCCCCATTTTATACTGACTGTTCTAAATTTAACCCAAGCCGGCCTGGCTCACCTCATGTAATACCGGGCTGAAAACCATCCCGGAAACCCCGACAAGCCCGGCTGACCGGGCTGGCATTTCTGTATACGTGACAATATTTTGACTCGGAATAAGAGTACTCATGCAATGGCCTTTTTTATAATCTGTATCTGGTCCACTACAAACCTAGTGTTGTTCTAATAGTATACTCCGTTTTTGGAAACTCAGTCCTTGTGTCATACCTACGTCCGCAGTCCGCGTTTCATACCTATTCCTCGTTTTATACCCGGTCCGCACTCGACCATTTTTACTGACCAAATTTAAAAATATGTCGTGTGAAAAAGGTAACAATTACAACAACAAGAAGTGGAGGGAAGTTTGTCTCGCTAAATTGTTATTAAAATTCACCACTGTGGAATTTAACGAAGCCTTAAGGTTTGCTATCTTATACATCTTGTATATAAACATTTTATTTAAAAACGACTATTCCGTGGGCCATTTTGCTCTAAAGTGGAGTAATGTGGTTAGAAATCGCTGGCCCGGCTAACCGGGCTGTCCCAGTGAAGGCGATTACATGAAAAAACTCTCAGCCCGGTTAGCCGGGATCCCGGCATCGTAATGCCGGGATTTCGGCTAACCGGGCTGAGATGTTTCCATGTAATTGCAAACTTGAGTTTTGGTGTGTTTCTCAGACGTGCCGGAATCTCGGCTAAACGAGCCATCCCGCCTAACAAGGCCAGCCCGGCTCATGTAATCGGCCCCTTAGATCTGCTTAGGACTAACTCTTCAAAAATAACATTTGAATTAACCTTACTTGTACGTTTTTTCGAGTGGGTCTTCGTTTTCGAGGTCTTCATTTTCGAGGTCTGAGCTCTCCGTCTTCGTTTTCGGGGTCTTCGTTTTCGATACTACCGGATACGATTGGTCGAAAAAGGGAACCAGCCAATCACGACAAACGATAAAACTTGTGACTACAAAAAACAAAACAAAACAAAAAACTCCCCTGGAAATATAACACCGTTGCCGTTGGCATCCGCGTAATTATAAAT
This sequence comes from Montipora efflorescens, assembly GCA_014634505.1. NCBI lineage: Eukaryota > Metazoa > Cnidaria > Anthozoa > Scleractinia > Acroporidae > Montipora > Montipora efflorescens. Next base: position 536,181 of record BLFP01000134.1, read on the forward strand.
GATATAATGTATATATTCCCTTTAATATTGGGTCAGCTGCTATGCTGACGACATAGAAAAAAGCATTCCTTCTTTCTTCTTTCTTTAGGTTGTGAGAACCCTTTTTGCGATTCAGCTGCTGTTAACGTTCCACGCCTATCTGGTAACGGACGCCTGCACCGAGATCCGACTTACGGCCGAAGACAATTCGGTCATCGTCGGCCGAACAATGGAGTACGGGTACGAGCTGTATTCAAAATTGGTGGTGGAGCCCAAAGGCCAAACGCACAGTGCAGCTGTGGCAGAGGGCTGTCCTCCAAATCAAACTCCTATGAGCTGGACAAACAAGTACGAAATCGCGTATCTTGACGCTTGGAACACCTTTTTGCCTGCTGATGCGATGAATACTGCTGGGCTGTCAGTGGGACCCCTGTTGTTCCCCAACTTTGCCCAATATGAGGTACCACGAAATAGAAGTTCATGATAAGCCCTTCCTTAATTTTCAAAAAGTTATTGATGTATCACGAGTGTAACTGATGTTAACCAATACTCTTGCCAGATAATCTTCTCATGTCGTGACCTGTTATGTTATATAGCATTTAAGTATTTGTAATCTTTTTAATTAGCTTAGTTGGCGTTTGGGATCTCCAATCAGTATTGCGGAGTCTCAGCACTCTAGGCAGACATTAGTAGCACTTGGAATCCCCACTCGATGGAATTAATTCGTTATGAACCACTTAATCTTCTTCCCCACGGGTCCCTGAATTCTGCGATGGCTCGGGCGATCTTTCTCGATATTGTCGGGAGCTTCACAGCCTAAACTCAGCCCGCCCACGCGTTTATTCTTCAAAATCGGGAAAATCTGTTGCCCGACATATCAGAAAAATCTGAGCTCCGATCATCTGGCATTTTTTGCGACCCATGAAAACTAAGCTTGATACTTGTACTGAATCCTTATATAAAATAAAAATAAATAACTTCCAGCGACGTTGTTTAAAACGTTGTCGGAAACTGGATGGTACGCATAAGGCAGTGATTCTTTTTTCTCGACTGATTTTAGTCACCAACTGTCAAAATTTGAATACCTTCATTTGTAAACTTGCTTGTTTCCTGTAAAATTGATCCTGTTTATCATTTCTGTAAACGACTGTCATTTTGACCAACCAG
>BLFP01000134.1:542326-549826 GCA_014634505.1 Montipora efflorescens
TCAGTTTTTAATCAGGTATTGGAGAGACTAAATTAAATGTATAATGGGTTAATTGAATATCTAGATAAGTACAGCATAATTTTTTCTAGGATCTTTTCGTTCCATCCTCATGGAGGTATCTTTTCTTCTGGCATAGTGGAACACAACAATGGGGTTGGCATAATTTTTCTCTTTGACAAAAGCGATCGAGCACGGCCTTTCTGACCTCGTTTTCATGGTAATTAGTCACCAGGTCCGCGCGCCGACCGCCATTATGAAAGTCGGGTATGCGCGAGACACAGCGGGCTCAAGTCAGAGTTAGCAAACATATCATGGGGGATCATGGGGCACGCGGTTTGAAGAGTGCCGTCCAAGGTTGGATCAAAATCAGTTTGATGGCAGAGGTCCCTTCTCCCGTACTCGTCAGCCCACCCAGCGAACGCGAACGCGAAAAGAGATCTCTGGTAGAAGGGAATTTTGTTTTCTCCTTTTTCTTTATTCACTTGAAATCGTGTAAGATATGAGTCGGACGTAGAAACCATGAATTAGGTGTTTAACGGCGCACCTTCAAAGAGATTATTCAGATTTCTACTTTTGCATTGTTCATATTGGACGTGTGGACAATGAAGTCAATAAGGGTTGTGTGCTTTGGTGTTTCTTCAGCCTTTAAGTCAGTTCGAAATCTGTTTTGTTTTAAAGTGGATGCTACACATAGTCCTATTTGATCAATATTTTGAAACTGATTCAACAACTTTAAGGCTTGGGCAAACGGCTATTATATTCCCTTCCGTCCTAATTATTATTATTATTATTATTATTATTATTTTATATATTTATTTGTGTTTGAACTGAATGCAAGACTCCTTAGATGCAACTCAATGATGTGAATACAATTTTATGTTTATGTAAATTTGTCAATTTCTTAATTTATTACTATTAATTTAATTTTTATCTGTACTATCTATTTTGCCAGTTTACTTCTATACATATACCGGTATGTATATATTTTGTTTTCCTTTCATTTAATTCCTATGGTAGTGGCCTTCTCGAAAGCATTTGCTACTATGGCCACTACTCACTTTTCCACTTTTTCTCACTCAAGTATAATAAGTCTGTTTACTTCTTTCTTTTAATTGATATGACCATTATTTATCTTCTGAAATAGTGCATAATAATAATAAATCTTAAATCTTGAATCTTCAACATTTGCTTCAACATCCGTTCGATTTTGTTGAACAGCGATGTTGAAACCCTTTTTCAAAGGTGATGTTAAGGACGGTGCCTACTATTGTTATTGCACATACGTTCTGCGCATCTCGAGATACTCGGGTTTCCTATCGGTTATGCTTACTAATACAGTGATATTTTTGCGCGGTTTAAAACTATCCGGAGAAAGTAGATCTTAGTAAGTACTCTTGGCAAACCAAAATGGAAATTGGTGGTAACCATGCATTTTTTAGAAATATTAAGATTCAATTTGACAAAGAACGTCATACATTGCTTTGTATCTTAAACCTTTTCAGAAATATTATTCATCAGTTTTTTTTGAAAAATGCGTGGTTACCCCCAATTTTTTTTAAGATCTACACCGTCCTCAATGATGCGTTAAAACCGTTTTCCCATCCCAACAGCCAACATCGTTCAACATAATCGAAAGGATGTTAAAGCAAATGTTGAAGATGTTTCCCCGGGTCGTTACAATCGCACCTACATCCGATCCATACACGCGTTTTCAATGGGTTTCCGAACATGTGACAATCATTATATGGCCTCTCTCCTCGGTGCTTTTCATGCAGGACCTAATTGGGGCTTTGGCCACACTGCACACTGCTTGTCGTGAAATTTAAAATCGAGCAAGAAACAATTATCTACAGTGTATGCACCTAATAATCACAACTGGTTGGTTGGCCGCGCTAGGTTATTGGGTTGTACTGTTCAATGCAGTAACTGATCCGCATCTAATCCTCCGAGACTTCAGCTCTATTATCACGCAAACGCTTTCTCTTGTTTCGGTGAAAAAACAAGGTTACTGAACACGTGAGGGTAAGCACACTATTATAACCATCTGGACGTGTATCAAATAGCGATATAGGAACACATTTCACCGGCGACGGCTGAAGAACTTTACGTTAAAACTAACCAGGAGCGAAACCCAGGGCTGATACCTCGACACTTAACTACAAGAGACCACACAGGCTATCACTAACGCAGGTCTATTTCTCACTTAATTATTTAATGTGAACCTCGGTATTAAATATACAAACACAAAAGCCTGGCGTTTCATAATGAGACTGAAAAAATATCAAACTGTTCAGAACACTGAATGTTAGAGCGACGTTACGCACGACCTTGAAAATGTGTTCGTAATTTGTTTCACGGACCAATGTTTGGCAAGACTAAAACAAAGCTTTTCCTTATTCCCGGCAAGGAAACTCCTAACATGGGCAGTAAACAGTTCGATTGCCCAATCACATCACCGCATTTCAAATTACGTCAAAGCGAAATGCCGATCGCTTTCCAGAAAATTCCACGGAGAGATGACGTTGTTTGCATCCGCGTTCGCTAAGCCAATGAAAATTTGCGCTCGTTTGTTTTTGTTCGATGAGCTAATTAAAGGGGCAGTGTCATGGATTGTTAGTAAAAATCTTGAAAGCGAAGACGACCAGTGTTTACCGATGGCAAACGAAGATTAATCGCCAACGTTTCTTCAAAACGGCTATTTTAGCTCACAGAAACCATTCTTAAGTGTTTTTAGTTACGCTTAGCCAAGATCAAAATGAATGCCAACTCGAAAACATCGGGCCAACGTTTTCAACATCTCCTCTTGCATCTTAGATAAACCCCGTAATAACTGAGTGTGACTCATTTTTCTTTTAAAATTTAATCGATTTTTGCCCCACTGCGGTGATCGAGAAGCAATTTAAGACTGAAACGGTCACTGAAAATTGATTTAGTAATTTTAGGGTCGAAATAAAAGGGATAATTCCCATGATACTACCCCTTAAAATGTTTTGTATTTTTGATTACGTTCTGTTTTCACATTTATTTTTCAAGGTCATATGAAAGTCACTCAACTCTAACAGAAGTAAACGTATCTAAGCACGGTCATGGCGTCTTTAGCCAAGGCTTTCACCGCACAGAATTACAAGGTCCACTTCAACCCCGTCTAGAAGAATAACCATTGTTACATTGGCGACAGGACTTGGAAACAAACGACGCACACTACTATTTTCCCGACAAATCTACTGGCTCTCGATACATTCAGACATTTTCGTTAGTATATTTCGCGAACGGCCTCACAACGTTTTGCCTGCCAGGAGGAGGAAAGATAGAAATTAAACCATCTGTCATCTCTGTACAGTTGTCCTTTACGATGGACGGGGATTCGAGAGCGTTAGACAGTAAAATCTATAAGTTGTCATTGGGAATTCAAGGCATAAAGAACAGGCTCGTGTGCTCTGTACGCGTGTTTACAATTCCTTTCCCTTCACTAGCAACGCCGAGAAATGACTAAAGGTTCCGTCGAGGGAGAAAGCATGAATTAGTAATTCTCTATCTACATTTAAACGACGCTCATGGCAGCAGTGAAATTCCTGACAAATAAAAACGTGAGTTTCTATCATTGAAAAGCAACCGTTTTTGGCCGCCTCACCTTCCTCCCTTGTTTACCCTCGCATAATTTGAGTTCAAAACGTTTACTCTGCGCGCAAACAACTTGTTAATTCAAATGAGCACATTTTCCGTAAATCCCAACTCTTAAATAGTGAGTGTACAAAAATTTGGTTTTATCAACGGAGTTGATACTGTAAATTGGCCACCGTACAGAGATTCTAAAAACTCATGGCAGCAGTGAAATAGGCCACTTAGGAACCTTAGAACTTAAAATCTCTGTACGGTGGCCAATTTACATTATCAACTCCGTTGATAAAACCAAATTTTTGTATACTACTTCCCCACCGACGCAGCACCACAGTTTCTTTAGAAACTATCCCCTTCATTCTTAAATAGTGAGCGCCAGCTAGCTTGCAGCAGGCCCCTGTCCTTATTCTATTTTAGCCACGTAACCCGTTTTAAACTTTTTAACGAACGGCAGCTGGAAATGGCAATAGGGTGACGTCACAGTGCCTTTCTTATGAATTTTACTGGAGAACGCAGTCACTCCTGTCCCTTGGTATTCTCGCGTTGGCAATGACTTTCTGTACATGAAGGGCATCTTTCTCCGCTCTGCAAGAAAAAAAAAAAAAAAAAAATCGGCTAAGTAACACAACTTAACAGGAAAAATCACGTGAAATGGTCTGCAGGCCGAGTCCGCAGTCGACCATTTTCACTGACCAAATTTAGAAATATGTCGTGTGAAAAAAGGTAACAATTACAACAACAAGAAGTGGAGGGAAGTTTATCTCGCTAAATTGTTATTAAAATTCACCACTGTGGAATTTAAAGAAGCCTTAAGGTTTGCTATCTTATACTTCTTGTATTTAAACATTTTATTTAAAAACGACTATTCCGTGGGCCATTTTGCTCTAAAGTGGAGTAATGTGGTTAGAAATCGCTGGCCCGGCTAACCGGGCTGTCCCGGTGAAGGCGATTACATGATAAAATCTCAGCCCGGTTAGCCGGGATCCCGGCATCGTGATGCTGGGATTTCAGCTAATTGGGCTGAGATTTTTCCATCGCAAACTTGATTTTTGGCGTGTTTCTCAGACGTGCCGGGATCTCGGCTAAACGAGCCATCCCGCCTAACAGAGCCAACCCGGCTCATGTAATCGGCCCCTGAGATCTGCTTAGGACTAACTCTTCAAAAATAACATTTGAATTAACCTTACTTGTACGTTTTTTCGAGTGGGTCTTAGTTTTCGAGGTCTTCATTTTCGAGGTCTTCGTTTTCGAAGTCTTCGTTTTCGAGGTCTTAGATCTGCGTCCTCGTTTTCGGGGTCTTCGTTTCATACGATTGGTCGAAAAAGGGAACCAGACAATCACGACAAACGATAAAACTTGTGACTACAAAAAACAAAAGAAACAAAAAAAAAAAAACTCCCCTGGAAATATAACACCGTTGCCGTTGGCATCCGTGTAATTATAAATGATATAATGTATATATTCCCTTTAATATTGGGTCAGTTCCTATGCTGACGACATAGAAAAAAGCATTCCTTCTTTCTTCTTTCTTTAGGTTGTGACAATCCTTGTTGCGATTCAGTTGCTGTTCCACGCCTTTCTCGTAACAGACGCCTGCACCGAGATCCGACTTACGGCCGAAGACAATTCGGTCATCATCGGCCGAACAATGGAGTACGGGTACGAGCTGTATTCAAAATTGGTCGTGGAGCCCAAAGGCAAAACGCACAGTGCCTCTGTGGCAGAGGGCTGTCCTCCAAATCAAACTCCTATGAGCTGGACAAACAAATACGAAATCGCGTATCTTGACGCTTGGAACACCTTTTTGCCTGCTGATGCGATGAATACTGCTGGGCTGTCAGTGGGACCCCTGTTGTTCCCCAACTTTGCCCAATATGAGGTAACACGAAATATAAGTTCATGATAAGCCCTTCCTTAATTTTCAAAAAGTTAGTGATGTATCACGAGTGTAACTGATGTTAACCAATACTCTTGCCAGATAATCTTCTCATGTCGTGACCTGTTATATTATACAGCATTTAAGTATTTGTAATCTTTGTAATTAGATTAGTTGGCGTTTGGCATCTCCAATCAGTATTGCGGAGTCTCAGCACTCTATGCAGACTTTAGTAGCACTTGGAATCCCCACTCGATGGAATTAATTCGTTATGAACCACTTAATCTCCCCCACGGGTCCCTGAATTCTGCGATGGCTCGGGCGATCTTTCCCGACATTGTCGGGAGCTTCACAGCCTAAACTCAGCCCGCCCACGCGTTTATTCTTCAAAATCGGGAAAATCTGTTGCCCGACATATCAGAAAAATCTGAGCTCCGATCATCTGGTATTTTTTGCGACCCATGAAAACTAAGCTTGATACTTGTACTGAATCCTTAAATAAAATAAAAATAAATAACTTCCAGCGACGTTGTTTTAAAAAACGTTGTCGGAAACTGGATGGTACGCATAAGGCAGTGATTCTTTTTCTCGACTGCTTTTAGTCACGAACTGTCAAAATTTGAATACCTTCATTTGTAAATTGATCCTGTTTATCGTTCTGTAAACGACTGTCATTTTAGCCAACCAGTTTTGTTTAAATCAAGTTAGTTTCGCAAGAGTAGGACATATATTTAAATTAATTTTGTGTACTTTTGTTGTGTTACTTCATTATCTTTGGGAGAGAAATCTATTAAATCTGAGCGAGAAAGCTGAGATAGTATGGGCCTGTTAACCTCATTTCCAACAACGTTTTCGTTTTGACATCATAGGACGTACCCTCCGAGCAATGTGGACAAGCTCTATCGCAGTCAGATTTTCCTCTATGGCTTCTAGGAAACTTCGCAACAGTTCAGCAAATTCGAGAGAGCATAAGCTCAAAATCGTTTCCACTGGTATTTGGAATAGAATTTACGGCCAAGTGTATGAATTACACTTTTCGGTGATAGACAAAACTGGCGACGGTATTATATTCGAGTTCACTGCAGAAGGAAGGCAAATCTACAACAACACTTTTGGTGTACTGACCAACTCTCCTCCTTACAACTACCAGCTAATGAACATTCGTAACTACATAGAGCTCTCAAAGTACAATCGCGAGCCCTTGGTGTTGGGTCCAGATTCTTTCCCAGCGACTGGCCAAGGAAGTGGGTTGCTCGGACTGCCTGGTGACTTAACCCCGCCCTCAAGGTTTGTACGTGTAGCGGCCTTGAAAGAATTTGCCACCCCACCCGCAAATAGCACAGAAGCGGTTAACTTGGCTTTTCACATCTTGAATTCAGTTGATATCCCACTCGGCGTGGTTACCAACCGTACAAACGGACATTCCGAATATACACTATGGGCAGTGGCGAAGGATCTCACCAACAACGCTTTCTATTACCGTACCTACAATGATATGACCATCCGTGTGGCCTATCTAAACAGTGTACAGCAAGGAAAAATGGTATCGATTCCGGCCGACAGACCAATTTCGGCCGGGTTTCAGGATATCACAGCTCAATTGGCACCCGTCCCCTCAAAAGGATCAACTCCTCAAGACGAACTGTAAACGGGAAATGTGGAAACGTGTTGGCGCTTATAATTAATCAAAGTTAAATGTTTTAGTTAACGTTGTTCGTTGTTTATCGTTATTCGGCCTGAAATATACCTGCCAGGCGGTGTTTATTACCGGAGCATACCACTTCTATTCTAGGTCTATGTCACGTCATTTTCACAGACCGAACTCTTTTAGACGTGTTTTAAAATATATTTCCTGCGAAAAGTTGAAATCCGGTCCGCACCGTAGGCTGGGATAAATTCTGCTCGCAAAATGGCTTATATTCTGCCTGCCGGCAGTGCTCGCGTAAGAATAGCTTATTCTGATGGAAATGTTGCTCGGACACCTAACTTCTGCTCGAATTCTGAAA
>BLFP01000134.1:557326-559826 GCA_014634505.1 Montipora efflorescens
TCAGTTTCCCACAGCCCAAGCTTGTTTTGGTTATCTAAGGCTGCCAACTGTTCACTCTTCAAAGAGTGCATTTAATGAGGCCATGGACAAGGCTTTGAAGTTTGAAGGCACAGGTTTTAGCATGTTTTAAAATACTTTCTAGACCAGATCGTGTAAACAGTACACTATAATTAAAGGTCAATAAGTTTAATGTTGGGTAAGTAATGGAAACAAAGCTAGTGCTAAATCTACGATGTACTTTATTTTGAAGAAGTACATGCTCCTACTAGTTGGGGTGTTAAGCTGATAACCAAGTGAATGAGTATTTTAAGTACCGACAAACAACCAGCTGGTGTTCATGTTTTATAGGACTGCTGTTGTGTTATCCTGCCTAATCCGCTACTTTGAAAAGTAGTAGACGGCTGTTCAGTTATTTTTTTACTTAAACCAAGCCCAACGGTTTACCTAGTAAAAGCATTCTCAGTTGCAGCTTGGAATCTGTTCCTGCTTATTTCAAAAGACTGGTTTAATTGAAAACTAATTACAGATTTTTAACGTTAATTATCTTTCAAGTCCTTTATCACTAAGTAACAAACCAGTCAATGTGCAGTATAACAGTGTTTTAAGTGATATGGATAAAATTTACACACATCAACTAAATGGTTTTGTTAATAAGGTTTTGTTTCAAAATATTGAGCAAGCTACTTTGACAGCCTCTTACGGGAACCTGGTTAAGAGGTTGCACACCATCCAATGATAACTTCTATTGTGAACAGTTTAAATTACTATTACTAAAATGGCAGATGTAATTTTGGTTTTTGGAGTATATGGTATTGATTGAATGTGTTATTGTTTGCAAATGGTGAGTTTTAGTACAATGTTTTTATGTACATTTACCAACATGTACTTTTATAAACTGTCAAGCATCCTCTGACATTCAGGGAAACTATATAGATTAAGAATAATAAGAAAGGATGTGTTAAAATTTGGAGGATACTCTCATTCTACTATTATTTTACCTGGAAATTATATTTTAAGAAAATTTCGTCTGCAGGCTGAAGTCCCCTTAGTATGTTACACTTGATCAGTATTTTAAAAACATACAGAAAACAAGTAACTAATATGTCAGTTTGAACAAGGAAGCACTATTAAGAATCTTAAGTACAATTCCTAATTGCTATAATTATTTGTGGACTATAAGTGGAACATGTATAGTTGACATACAGCCAAAGGTAAACTTCCCACAGACTAAAGGCAACATACAGCTTGATTTCCAAGGTTTGTTTCAAATGTAAGAAATACTGGTCAGACCTGACATATATTAAGTTATGCACATTGTGCAACCAAGCTAAGTCGTGCAGTGAACATGTTTAGAATCGTATCGTTGGAGGCTGTACTGTACTTTGCATTACTGTCCTATGTGATTCAACATCACAGCATACACTGAGATTTCAAGTTAGTTTTAGCATGTTTGGTTTGGTCAAGTATTTTTTAATTGTAATGTGTACAGCAATAATCAGTAAACTGTTCTTTCTGCTGTAATAAAGAGTTAGATTTCCTGAAAGCATAGACGTCATTCCTTTTGTTATCTATACCGATTAAATTCAACAATGTGAAGCTACCAGGACATGTCATAAAGGAGAAACCTTGTCTGTTTTCACTCACTGGCATTAACTCATTGTTAAAAATACATTTTATGGCGTGCAGTGCAGATACATGTTTGGACTGCAGCTCGAGAAAACAAAGAAACTAGCACAATTTGTTTTGTCGCCTTGTGGGTCAAATATCAAGGTGTCCTAACTGTTTATTCTTGGTAAAATAATCATTTACACACTTTCAGGTTCAAAGGGAACATCATTGCAGTAAGCCTGGTAGTTTTATACCTTTGTGGAGGTATATTGCTTTAGTCGCAAAATGTAACCATCAAGTATTACATGAATCCTGTGCTACAGCCCAACTTTTCAGAAATGTACTCAACAACTCTTATGTAAATATCAATGCCAAATGCATCATTCTGGCCAAGAGAACTGTGCTCTGCTTTAAGTTCAAGAAGATCATCATCACTTAGAGGGCATGATATTCGTGGCACAACTACAGCATTAGTAGAATCAGCTTCATCCACTTCTGGCAAAGGACCACTCCAGTCAATACCATAATTAGTGAAGTCGCCCTCCTGGTTTACAAAATGAAAAAAGAGCTAAATGTCAAGTGTGTGTCCACAATAACCTCTGACATTGTCATTAGTTCCAGTGGCTTTAAACTATTAATAAAAATAGTTTCAAATCTACTTTGACCTCAGGGTGTCACACGTCTGCATTATTCTTTTCATGGTACTTTGTGTATTCAGTGAATCTATATTACCAAAGAATCTGTCTATTGTTTTTTAAGTAAAGTTTAGAGGCATCACGTCAGCCTCACAACTAATGTTAATAAGAGTAGTTTGATTATAAAGTGACGTCAGTATTACATATCTATTTAACAATAATAATAGATTATGAACTCGAGATTTCTATCGCTTGAT
>BLFP01000134.1:572326-584826 GCA_014634505.1 Montipora efflorescens
TACATGGAGGTAGGGTAACCCACCTGTTCACGTAAACTCGTATTTTTTCAGCCTCGCGTTCACATGATAGGTGCGGTAACACGCCCCGCCCAGCCAGGGTCGCTTTTTGCCATGAAGACGTTTGAAGGTGGGGTCACCCGCTTACCCGGGGTTGGCTAGTGGCGGAGGCGTTGCAGCATTTTAAAGCGATAATAAGAAGCCACAGCACTGAAATATTGAAGCAAGAGTAGCTAGCGAGAGTAAAGGAGCATTAACCGCCAGAGTGCGTCCTTCCCCCAGTTTATGTACTTAGCGACCACGCAGTAGCCTCTAGAACCCCAGGATTGTAAGATTCCATGTAAACGCGAGCTCTTTTCGACCCCACCTACCCGGGTTACCCCACCTCCATGGAAAGAGACTTCCAAAGATACTTAGCATACAATACCTCGAGTCGTTCATACAACAGAAACTTCCTGAAACTGCTAGACAATCTCAAGAACTTCAACTGCACCAACAACACATAACTGACCCGTCACAGTTACGGAACCAAAGAACAACTCTAATATAGTACAGATTCAAACAACACATGAGCCTCAGAAAACGACATACAAAGTATCTGTATTTAAAACAAAAAGCCTGTGTGAAGGTCTGTGAAACGTTGAAGAGATCCGTCTTTGGGGCGTTTAAGTCATCTGCGGGACCTCTGCCTCTTTGTCGCGTGAGGTGCTTATTGCTTTGATCTTTAAGAGGGAAAAAAAGCTTCTGCATAAGACTGGAGACCTGTCAGCCTTCTGAACTGCGTCATGTAAGTCATTCCTATCAAAACTTTGAAGTTAAGGGTCGGTTTATTGATGAGAAAGTCTTCGGGAGTAGTATTCTGATCGTTCGCTATACGAACTTCTTTTTGCACCTTGTCAGACCATTGCAGTGTGCTATTTTCCTCGAAGGTCTGGCTGTTCACTTTCGGTCCCACCCTGATATCACCAAGTGGTGTTTACTAGCCTAATGTGCCTTTCTTTCTTCATATATTATCGCTGTATTCAGATGATACGTCCGTCATCTGGTCCACTGATTCTGTTACATGTGCGGTTTTTAACGTGTGCAATGAATTGAGTACCGTACGGGATGTAAATTGAACACGGAGAAATTTGAAGGGGTTCGGCTAGGTGGCTGGGTGAATCGTTTGGTTAGGCCTGTTCCTATGCAAAGAACTACAGAAAAGATTAAGGTTCCGAGATTTTCTGGGTAATGGCAATCTTGTTGATTGTCACTAGAGGCCTCGTGTGGATGCGGTTGCACACTGCCTTAACTCCTAGCGTTCGCGTCAATTATCGTATGAGCTAGTGACAGTGCCTTACTTGGGCTCGCAGTCATTCGAGCCGGATAATCATATTAAAAGGAAAAGGTTTCACAGGCTAAGAAAACTAAAAATTAATTAAGACATACGAGAAGATAAGAAAGTACACTGGTATCTATGTAATTAAATAAACTAATCTACAACTAAGGACAGAAAAAATCTCTGGCCAGGGTGGGAATTGAACCCACGACCTTCGGGTTAGATCACCGCTGCTCTACCGACTGAGCTAAAAGGTCAAACGAGAGCAGGCCGTGGGAACTGACAATGATGAAGTCACGGCAATGAACATGTACAAGGACAAGGAAGGATTACGTTTTGCAAGCGTTTGCCATGTAGCACTTTCATGTAAACAGACTTAGAGTGTAATGTGAAGTGCTAAGTATCTACACCATATGAACCATGTGAGCGTTCGCCCTACTGATGGAAATGGGCCCTAAGGAGTTTAGGGTTAGGGTTAGATGAAAAGTGCTACACGGCCAACGTTTGCAAAAACGTAATCCTTCCTTGTCCTTGTACAGGTTCATTGCCGTGACTTTAACATCGTCAGTTCCCACGGCCTGCTCTCGTCTGACCTTGTAGCTTAGTCGGTAGAGCTGCGTTGATCTAATCCGAAGGTCGTGGGTTCAATTCCCAGAGTTTTTCTCTGTCCTTGTGTGGGCCCATTTCCATCAGTAGGGTGAACGCTCACATGGTTCATACGGTGTAGATACTTAGCACTTCACATTACACTCTAATCAGTTTAGTCTGGAACTAGTTGAGGTGAATGTAGACTCCAAGGTTCTAGGTATTTGTACGTAATACAACATCAATGGCAATGGTTGTGCTTATTTAATTCCTTGTGGATAGATAATATGTTTCAGGCTTTCTTCACAATTGATGGAAACTGTTTCTAAATACGTCAAAAACGATTGCACATACGAGTTATGAAAAGAGAAATCAGCTGTTAATTAAGAGAATTTTGTACTATGTTTAACCCACTTCAGTCATCTAAGATTATATGCTTTAATAAGAGGCTTGTTTGTTTTTTGTTTTTTTTTTAACAGGAGCAGTAAAACAAACTTATTCAGAACGTTTAGCCCATTTGACTATAGTCGGTATTTGCTTTATAACATTAACCCGTTTAATCTTAATGTTAAACTTCGTAGTCCTCGTGCTTCGCAAAAAAAAAACATTTAAAAATACTAAGATGATTTTGCTGTCATAGACTAAACCAAATAAGTTGGCTTGTCACGTGGCCTGTATGATTATTGGTCAGACTAATACTAAAAAAGTAAGTTCAAATCACCGTACATCACTTGAAGCCTAAAGATTATTTAAGTCATTTATGGATTTTTCTGCAACTACTGATTACAGGGCTGAATCTCCAAAATGCCTTTCAAGCAGAAAAGGACTGGCTTCCACCGCGAAAGTCATCACATAGCTTTACAGCAGAGCTCCAAACGGCTTGCAAGTGCTTCATGTGAACGTTTTCTGGTATATTCTCCATTCCTGGGATTTGGTCCAATTTTTTGTCTTCCAGATACAGTTCCAAATATTCTCGGAAACTGAAGAAAACAAACGCACTTAATAATGTTGTAAGGGATGAATTCTCTGCGAAGCAAGCGTTCCGTGCAAGTAAAAAGAGAGCGGGTACGTATTTATTGGCTGGCGCAAGAATGGGGCAAGCAACATAGTACGAGGCTCCACGTCAGTGAATTGCCATTTCGGAGTTACCTTCAGGAACTCAATACAGTCTTAGGTTCTAACAAAGTAATTTTGGTTCATGTAACAAATAAAATGAGTCATCACTCATACTTAGAATGAAGATTGGGAATGTCTTGACTGTGATCGTCTAAAAAATCCCGTGAGGGGTGGGGGAGGCCCTCCTTAAACAGGTGGTTTGGGTTATGGGTTGTGCACTTGAACTATTTTAAAAACAAAATGGAAGGGAAGATGGGAAATGCTTCCTCTGTCAAGTTTTTGATCATTTCCACTGGAGGGCGGGAAAAGGCGGAGGCTCACCTCATGTCAGCAACATTTTCGTCAGCATGTTTTACTTTCAGCAGAATCATTTCCAGCAGCTGCGGCAAAAAGTGCTCCATATCTATCTTGCGAAGAACACGATTAAGATGTCCCGCGACGCTGGAGCTCAATTTTACCTTGAAAACGTCAGACATTTCCTCAAAAGGCTCCTGAAAAAGGGTGCATAAAAAGGGCTCTCACATCCGTGTCACTCGAGTGTGTTCCTGGCCTCTTTTAAAGATAATAACAGCACTTTATGCCGTATCTTTCTTATAGCAAAGAAAAAATCATTACAGCTACAAAAATAATGGAAGTTCCCTCAAAGGGCAATTGTGATGCACAGATAGTACTCATTGGAAATACAGGTATTTGAGTACAGACGCCCTCTCAAAAAATGTTGGCATGCCTAGACTTTTCAAGTTGTCGGATTTAAACAAACATCAGATCGCTAACATTATGTGTATGTAGGGGTAATTCTGTTCTTGATTTATACTTTACAAAGCAGTCTTCCCTAGCGGGCCAGTGGTGGACAGCTCACCTAGCCGCCACTTTCGCCTGCCTGCTTCAAAAGTTAAGATGGCGAGCAAATGCTGCATCTTCTGCAGTCTGCATTCGACACCTCTAATGTTCAATTTTTTTTTGTCCCTTAAATCTGAGAAGTATGAGAAAGGAAGCTCCTTCTAAAAAGCGTGCAGGTGCAGAAGCATCATTTTGTCTTTTAGAAGTATTTGTAACGTGTATCTTGGTTTATAATTTACATTTGCACAGTATTATAAAATCATTTCTTTGGCTTTACCTTCCTCTTGCAGTCAGTTTACAGATGAAGAGCTACTATGTAGAAATAAGAATGGTCTGCCCACTAAAAATTGGAGGATGTATCATTTGTATCTAGCACTTTTTCTAATTTCGACTGACAATATCACTGCGTTTTTTTCATGCATTCATACTCCCATAAACCTGAATGCACTTGCTTTCGTATGAATTATTGGTAGTTGGCTGGAAGCATTAAATCGTACCTGGTTGTTTCTTGATTTTATCTTTGCTTTCTCAAGAGCCATGAGCCGCCACATCGCCAATATGTGGGACAAGTTACAATGCTGCTCTGCCTACAAAATGAGTAGCTCAGTATTACTCATACAATTTAGGGCAGAGACAAGCTCCTGGACTGGCATTAATGAAATAAAGTACGTAATGGTAATCTATCACTAGGAAGCCGGGTTCGTCTAATAATTATCAGGAGAAAAACGAGGGTTGTGCGAAGAAAGCCATTTGTGATTTACACTGTTTCTATATGATATGATATGATACGATATTATATGATACGGTACGATACGATATATGATATGGCAAGGTATGGTATGGTATGGTTTGGTACATCATATATATCACATCAGATATGATATATGATATTTAGTAAATAAACCCCTTCGGGCGGCTGGTATGTCGGCTGATAATGTCCGCGGCTGAGAGATCCGAAAAGTGAATATTTGGCCGAGAAGCGAAGCTTCGAGAGCATACATGAAATTGTGAGGACAATTTCCTCAGCCAAGGACATAGCAGCCAGAGACGGGTTTATTTATTTTATAACCCACCATCAATTTTCATATCGCACAAAAAACCGTCGTAAAAAGCCAGTGTTGATCTGATGGCGATGCTTCGTATTTTCTCGATGCACTGTTCAAAATTTGAGTAGAATAAAGCGTAGCGGTCTCAAGACCTCGAATTGTTCACTTGGTTTATTTTATAGTTACAATCGAACCTGTATATAACGGCCCTGTATTAAGCGGCCACCCTGTGTTAAGAGGCCAGTTTTCAAAGTCTCCATTTAACGCTCATACAAACGCTGTATTTGTTACCTGTGTTAGGCGGCCACCCCGTAGCAGTCCCATGTTTGTCTTTCTTTGTTATTTTTAACAACTTCTATCAGACCTAACTTCCACTTCACGGAATGAGCCCTTTGCCATCCGCGGTTCGTGACATTGTAAACAAGTGGTTTGAGGATTCAACACCATTCAAAATAGCGCCGTAGTTAAATTTACCGAGAAAGACAAATGTAAATAAGTCGATCGGTTTATACGTACAGGGAGGTGGCAAGAACTGACTACAGCAATGAAGAACGTTAAGTGCGGATGACGTTTTTTACACGGAGTTTTGTAAACAACAAAGGTCAAGTATGAAGCGGCAACAACTATGAAATGAAGGAATGAGGTATTTTGTTGTCAACTGTAAGTCATGAAATACAGTGCTGTGTATTAAGTATACCGTAGAAGAGAAGAGGACAATTTATTGCACAGTACTTTTACACAATGTTACGTATACTATAAGTTGGCAACTTTGCTTAAAGTATTGATCTCTTGAAAAAGTGTTGATTGTCCTATTGCTGGTTTTCACTCACGTGATCAACAGCCATGTTTTTCAACGAAAACAAAAGGAAGCGTTTGCATAATAATAGAGTTAAATTCCCGGAGGATTTGGTCGGGGCACCAACATGGCCGCCTTTTCTTTGTTTAGGGCACCAACATGGCGGTCGTGACGTCATGTGAAAACCGAGAATTGTTTCCTTGTATGATATGTTATTAAGAATCGACATTAGACCACGCCCAATTAGTATCTTTTTAGTGATCCTGTATTAAGTGGCCAGTTGCTCAAGTCCCGAGAGTGGCCATTATATTCGACTGTAGTATACAGTGTATTTAGTTCTCTACTCTATAAAATGACTCAGTTTAAAAGCCCACGAAATTACAAAAATTCGAAATTCTCAGAAAGCCTTTAACAATCTTCTTCGTCAAAAGCCATCCGTAGATAACTTTTTAGGTCCTGATTTGAATGCGTTGTATACTTATCATTTCATAATTTTTGCGTAGTATGTTACGTCTATATTTGTTTAAAATATTCCTATTTGAACTTGAATAGTATCGAACAACATGACGAATTGCCGAGGCGAAGTTCGCTCGCCGCTCCAGCCATCTCTGCAACTCTTTTGAGCACAAGCATCTTTGCAAAAGCATTTTACTTTTCCGTCCCAAGTATCCTAACAAATCGAAACTGACAAAGTAAAAGTAAGTTTAAATAAAGTGAGCGTTGTATTTCTTCACTCAAATAATGTCACCTAGCTCGTTAGCTTCAGAATTGTTCTATTCCTTTTGCTGAATAGCCGAACCGTAAAAATTCCGCTTTGGTGCCAGTGTCTAAATTTGGCGACTCCATAAAGATAATAGGGAAACTTTAGCGGTTTCACCTGTTAAAATCACCACGTAAACCACACGACGATCAGGCTAATGGCGATGTTCCTTGTTTTCAACAGCACGAACTGGCGTGACAAAATTAGTTGGCCAATTCGCTATGGGAGCTTAAAAACAATGAGCCTTTAAGTTCGCGTGGCTCTGTTAGGGTCGTGAAATTACTGGGTGTGTATTTCCAAGACAATCTTAAGTGGAACAATCACGTTTCTGAGACGATTAAAAAGGCCGTTAAGCGCCTTTACTTTTTAATTCAGTTAAAGCGAGCTAATGTACCATCATCAGAATTAGCAAAATTTTATGTTGCTTGTATTCAATCTATCTTACTTTATGGATGTCAGGTCTACCATTATAGTCTCCCCAATTATTTGAGCTTAAGTTTAGAACGTGTTCAAAAAGAGAGCCTTGAAAAGTAGATACGGTTATGATAATCATTATAAAGAAGCGCTTCAGATGGCAGGGCTGAAAACTCTAAAGGACCGGAGAGAAGATCTTTGCTTAAAATTTTTTAACACCATTGTCTCCAATCCTTTGGATTGTCTATATCACTTATTGCCTTTCGATAACCGAGATCAACTCATGGAATTACGACGCCGCAGACCATTTAGAGTTTCCTTTAAAACAAACCGGTTCAGAGATACTTTCATTCCAGCAAGCGCAAGACATTTTAACTGACATTTATTATAATTATATATGTAAATTAGTTCTTTCTTAGGCCATGTCCACACGTATCCGGAAATTTTTTTTCCGCAAATATTGTTTTTCGGATACGAAAATTTACGCGTCCACACGCAGCGTATTCGAATCGTTTACAGCCGTCCACACGTATCCGATTGTATCCGGAAATTTTCTGATTTGCTCTAGTGCCCAGTTCTTTTGTCGGAGAGAATACTGAAATGAGCATGCGCATAATTGCGATTTGGCGTCATTTCTTCCGCGCCATAGCTACTGCAAGGTGTAACCAGTCGAAGCTTGTAGTTTACCACTCGAAAAAATGTCTAAATCTTCTGAAAAAAGTCAAGAAAAGTATGCTGATACATATAAATGGACCGATGATCATCAAAACATCATCTCAAAACATCCTGTCGATCTCTAAAGTATTGGTTGTGTAAATTTATCACAGCTGCATTTATCTGAACGCATGATATCAAACTAGAAATCAGAGCAATTAACAAAGAAGACACAACGTTGCTGTACGCCATGTTTGTTTAATGCTCGCCGTGAAGACTGGATCCAAGAGAATGACGTAAGCGTATTCGCAAATTTCCGGATACGACCGTCCACACGTATACGTAATCGTATCGAAATAAAAAAAATTTCCACTCTGGAGAGCGTTTTCAAAAATTGCCGGATACGGCCGGGTAAATATGCTGGATACGTGTGCACGCAAGCCGTATTCGTAAAAAACACATTGGCGTTTTCACAAATTTCCGGAAACGTGTGGACGGGGCCTTAGATGTCATTGTTTAGTTTTATTACATAATTTGAAATTTTCTTGAAAACGACAAAACTTTTGAAATTATAAGACATGTTTCGACAGAAACTTCTGTCATCTTCAGTTGAGTAATGTACAAAGCGTTAAGCTGAATTTATAAGTACGGAAAAAGTGCTAATTATGCCAGTAACAACGGAATGTACATAAAACGAGACAATGTGAGAATTAAAAGGATAGTTTTAGATTTACGTGATGCAGTTGTTGATTAAGAGAAGGTTGTTCTCTTTGAATATGAAAAGCTTCTTTTATCTTGAGTTTAAAAGTCGAAGAGGCGTGATCTAAAATATGGAAACATTCCCCTGAAGACAGGACGCGACATTGTTCGGAATTCTGTAGGTGTTTGAAAATGTGAGAGGCCCTATCACTGACTAAGTTGCTCACGCACGCGCGTGGAAAAATGCCGGGTTGTTTCGCCGACATAACAAGCATTACAGCCCGCGCATATAAACTTATAAACCACACGTGAACGAAGCCCGCCAGGGATAGGGTCTTTCACACCAAGCAAGTTGCCTATCTTAAAGGAGGAAAAAACTAGTTTGATGTCCAAATCATTGCAGTAGCGCTTGATAAAGTGACGGATCTTTTTCTGAGTTACGACAGAAAAATGGCCTATGTAAGGTAGCTTAAAATAAAATATAGGTGAAGTGGGAAGGGAACCCTGGGGACAATGATTACTTAGGGTCCCAGTAATGTAACGGTTTACAACCCTTTCAATTAAATGGCAGGGAAAAGATTCTTTTTTAGGATTTCCATAATCTTAGTTATGTCCTCGTGTAGCCCCAACCAGGTGTTGTTAATCTTATAGGCCCTATCAATAAGAGTCCTGATGAGACTTATGGCATTTTTCCCGGCATTTTTCCACACGCGTGCGTTTTTCAAACACCTACAGAATTCCGAACAATGTCGCGTCCTGTCTTCAGGGGAATGTTTCCATATTTTAGATCACGCCTCTTCGACTTTTAAACTCAAGATAAAAGAAGCTTTTCATATTCAAAGAGAACAACCTTCTCTTAATCAACAACTGCATCACGTAAATCTAAAACTATCCTTTTAATTCTCACATTGTCACGTTTTATGTACATTCCGTTGTTACTGGTATAATTAGCACTTTTTCCGTACTTATAAATTCAACTTAACGCTTTGTACATTAATCACCTGAAGATGACAGAAGTCTCTGTCGAAACATGTCTTATAATTTCAAAAGTTTTGTCGTTTTCTTTAAATTTCTGACTTGCCTGCTGATATCAAGATCCATTACATAATTTGTACACCTTTGCAATTCAGCTTCTAGCTGCTATTAAGGTATTTTTAATAAACGTCTATCTATCTATCTATCTATCTATCTATCTATCTATCTATCCGATTAAATCTCTTAAGTCTGCATATAACTTTAATTTCTTTACCTTCAAAGACCTTGACAGCATATCTTGTTGACTTTCTTGTACTTTCCAGAACAGCATTTGCGACCAGTTTTTTAATGTCACTATCATGCAATAGACTCCAGAAAACGAGTTTGTCTTTCCTCCATGTAAAATGAAAACTCGTCTGCTGCCTTTTTTCCGCTGGCTTTGTTTTCTTTTTCAACGGAAATGATCGCCACAGCATTTTGCAAGGCAAATATCCAAGCAAACGGGGGTTATTGCCCCATACCTTTCTTGTAAGTTTGCAGCACGTGACGTTAATTAGCCAATAAAATTGCCCGAAAATTAATGGGTGGGTTATAAGATACGATATACCCTACGATATCATACCATACCATAACATTTTTAAAAAGAAATATCAGGAGGTAAAGTATTAAACTGGTATGCTACCCTTTATCAAGAAAGACATGTTTAGCAGGTCAACACGGTAGTAATTTGATTGCTGGACCGGGGTCAGAAAATAGACCACACTCGACACTACTATAACAAAACTATTAGGCTCGCCGACTGGACCTACTTGTTGCCTTTTCTTTTTGTTCACGAACTTTTTTAGTTTAGTCCATTTGCTTCGCCGTGAGTGCGCGGTCACCACAACAGCCAGGGCCAATTACTTTGGCACTGTAGATTTCACCACAATCGAGATCCGGAACCTCGTTCTCAATTCATTGCCAATGGTGTGTGGGTTCTTCAACCTCGCACAGGGTTTTGTTTCCTTTGCTTTATAAATCAAACCACACAGCCTCTTATTCTCAATATTGATATGTCGAACGCCGGCTTGGGGGTAGTTTACGAGTCATACCGTTAACAAAGACAGTTGCACTGTTCAGCAAAACAATTTTGTGCATCACAGAGTTCAACGAGCTCTGTACTTACTGTTGGACTCTTAAGGCCTCGTTCTCTTGGAAGTTTGAGCACCTCGTGTAAGTACCATTTCAATGGCATCGTATTTTGTCCTCCAGAGGAGGATAGAAAGCCAATGGCAATGTCTAGTGACGACAAAACATCACAAACGTCTGACAAAGAGGACCGCAGATCCGAGATAACCTGGGCTTCGATGGCTCGCGAAACGGCCTCCTGTAAATGAAATATTCATAGCCATGTAATAAAGTAATGAAATTAGAGTGAGGACGAATTTCGAAGTTGTTAACACTCTTCACGGTTTAAACAGCTCAATGAACATCATAACCACTCAAATCAAGAAGAGAAACGCGATCATAATCTGGAAGAAGCAACTGGTCAAACATAATGAAGCAGAGAAAAACCTCAACTTAGCGAAAAGTTCAAACTGATTGGCAAATTTAACATTTAATATACGTAAAAGCTATATAATAACATTTCAATCGCGGTTTACCTGTGGGATTTTATCAGCGAGGGAGGCAAACACGTTGTCATCACGAGTGTCTCGACTGAAAGCAAATCTCTCTTCCTTCAATAAATAAAAAGCCGACAAAAAAGTGAGACGTCAACGAAGTTGTCACAATATTGTTAAAGTACTTGCCTCGCTTTTTAAACTGACGGCTTGATGCTTATATTACTGATGCAATTATAGCACTATGAGAACAGATTTTCATGCCCTTGTTGCTGTGTGAACTGTGTTTAGACATCTGCAATGACAAATGCATTTATTTTGAAAATCTCAGTAGCAACCTAAAATTCCAAACAGCCTTAATCATTTTAGCCTGAGAATGTTTTGGTTAGAATCCAATCTGATTCTGAACCGAAAGTACAACGAATTTTTTTAACAGAAGCGGTGAATCATGGCAACATTTGCTCGCTGCTGCTGCTGCTGCTGCTACTACTACTACTACTACTACTAGTTATGATAATAAATTATTTATAGACGCAAAGTAACATTTAAATATGATCTCATGCGCTCAATATCTAAAGCATTTGTTTGAGTGTGAAGTTTTGTTTTAATGACATTTTGAGAATTTAAACGATTCAAAAATGCGGATTCTGATTTTGGTGCATTGGTTCATGAATGTCACACAATTTACGGAGTTCATGAGCAGCGTAGGGTTCAATCTTCACTAACCATGTTGACATTACTAAAATATCAGCTATCAGTACTGTACCTTAAAATCAACAAAAGGTCTTCCCTTTAAAAATCTGTCAGTTAACTGTCTCTCCAAAGCAGTCCAATCATACTGAACAAAAGTCTCCCCTCCCACCTCCAGAGAGTAGTTACAATGGGCCAGGATTAATGGCAGCAGGTCTCTCTCAGGGTCGTAGGCTATCAGCTGCGACAATGTTACATCCGTCATGGGAATACGCTCCAGAGGACTGAAAATACAGTAACATGAAAGACGTTCAGCTTTTAGAAGAATATGAGGTTAAAGGTTTAACAATTCCAAGTGACCCTGCTCACAAATGGAACTTGTACTATTTTCCCGAGGCGTAGAGCAGCTGACATTATCGCTACTTCCTCGCGATGAATGAGATGCAAGTCCATTGGAAGGTTTTCTCCGGAGCAGAATGTTATCGATACCCATTCATTCAAGTGAACCAAGTGGTTCTAACCAGGTTAGCGCTATAATCCTCGGTTAATACCAAATAACCACTCACGCTTTTGGTTGAACACAAACGGAGCTCCAAGAAACTTGGACCTGATGATTAGAGAACGTTGGTTAAACTTTATGCCTTATGCTCCATACAGTCTGACTGATATTGTTGGCAATGCATTGCTCTGGGCGAGCTCCGTTTGCTGGGACACAAATAATACCACATATACCTGGAATATTTTGGCCAAGCCCTGATGGGATAGGTCGTTTATTGAAAATGAGCATTATGGTAACCTAGGAAATACCCAAATATAGAAGACATGATCCAAAGCAAAGGTGAGGGGACAACCGCCATACACAAGAAAGTAAAAATAGGGAAGGTGGGGAGGGAAAATTGATTTGACTCTGTTGAATCAGCTTCCGCCTAGCTCGCACAAATGTTGAATGATCTAGAGAAAATCCCGGCGGATGACAGAAATGCCCAAACTGCAATATGGGAAATAACTA
>BLFP01000134.1:601801-615903 GCA_014634505.1 Montipora efflorescens
CCCCAGAAAAAAAAATTCAGCCGTTTCTCAACTGGGAAGAGGGGGAGCCCTTAAAATAAGATTCAGTACATAAAAAAAGCTTTTTCTGTAGAAATGGCCACTGAAGTTTGAAAGGCAACCAAGACTAGAGATAACAAAGTTTTCGTTCTTTAGGTTTGGAGCGAGGCTGGGGAATAATATGTCAAGCGTGTTAAAAGATATAACCAAGAATAGTTTCAAAAAAAGTTACTCAATATGCTAATTAAGATTTTGGAAAAAGAAGACCAAAATTTGGAGCCTGAAATGGTTGTCAAGAAAATGAGTAAATTTTAGATTTCACTGCTTTCCCCTTGTTCTTCTTACTCACCTTTCCTTTTCATAGCATCTGTGTTCGTTGTTCTTTCATGATGTTACCTTATATTTTTTTTACGTTATTACCTGTATACCTTTGTTTGTGATAATTTTTGTGCTACTGATAATTTTATTCGTTTATTTTTCCCTGGTTATTACTTGTGTACTTGTGTTTGTAACAATTTTACTGTAATTGCATTTGTCATTTGTAATTAAAGTGCTACTATGATCAAAAAATCACTTCATTTTTTCTTCAAATTTTGAAATTGTGATTGCTTAACACTTGACTGGCAAAATTTTGAGCTTTGAATTTTATCCAAAGGTTGTCTACTTTGAGTGTAAGTTTTTTACTTCACGGTCCGTCATTACTCCTGTTCCAACTCGCTCAGAGAGTTGGATAAAGGGAAAAGTGACATCATTTACTTACAAGTTTAAAATTTCAGCGTGTAAACGCAGCTTATTACATATGCAAAACACGAGTTTAAAAGTCTGAAAGCCCGAAACTCCCATGTTGCATATTACTAATTCAGCCGCGTACACACGCATTTGCATTCTTAAACTTTTGAGTCTTTGACGTCATTTTCTCCTATATCCAGCTCTCTCAAGATTTTTTAATGACGGACAATTAAATAGGAAAATTCCGGTTAAAATAAACAGTTGTCTTTTTAAAATCAAGGCTTAAAACGTGGGTCACTTACTGTTTAGTTAACATTGTTTTGAAATCCAAATGAAAATAAAAATTTGTTGGTCGTAGTAGCACTTTAAACGGAATATGATGTAATGCCTGAAAATTGGTATGTTATTTATTTTTGCTCCCACCCAACTCGTTTAGCTACGCTATTTTTGGGTGGGACTTGTATTATTTAATCCTATTCTGAAGTGTCGTAACAAATAGTACATGCATTGTTATTGTTGTTATTGTTTGTTAGCTCTCTGTCGAACGGCATGCTTTGCGCACATTTGTTTATGTTTTTATTCTGCTTGATGAAGCCACTCGGGAGAAAATAAGCAACAAAGAGAAGTTAGCTTGAATAGAGATGTATATTTCCGATAAATAAGGCAAAACGCAGTTTTAACATTAATCAAAGATAATCGGGTTTCCTCACGTAACGTAGCCCGCATCGCGACAGCGATTCAAATATAAAACAGACATCGATAAAGTGCATATTTATTGTCTTTGATTTTTCGTTCTTGTAAAAAGGGCTGGACGTTCGTTTTTTAATAACAATATGAATTAAACTATTATTTTCTTCGATACCCGACAATTTGTGGCAATCCGTTGTTCATAACGACTCTGCTGCAATCGTTGCAATCGAGCTAGCACACATTTTGGTGAATATCAGGAAGGTTTGACCCAAACATAAGCTTTATAAGACACAAAATCATTTCAGCCATACTTTGTTTGATATAAGATCAAGATTTCCGATACAACATCCGAAAATATTGAAGAGAAAAGTAAAATTTTAAAGGAGAAATGACGGTAGCGTCCTTCATTTATACCATTTGGGTTTTCTTTGTTTAATCGCAAGAATAAAATCGATACAACTCTTAATTGAAATGTTAGTTGTCGTCATTAGTAGCCCAGGACACCGCAGATTTCCAGTGCTCTCTTTTATTGAAACTCTGATCGAAAACTTCCCAGTGTGGCCCTTTGAGAATTTAGAAGGTTGGGGCCCTGCGTTGAGGTCCCCTTGTAGCTTCCAGTTTGCCTCTGAAATTAGGATTGGAGATCTTACTCAAGATCAGGAGGCTCAAAAAGGAAACGTCATTTTTTATTATAAAGCAAGACATCTAGGCCTGCAGAAACGGAATGTAGGATCGAAGTATGGATACCGTCAATCGGAACAAAGCTCAAATAAGATGCAAGTCTGTCTTTTTTTTTGGAGCATCTGGTCTATGGGCCCTTCCTCACTTCCTAACTTTATTTTCCTCGGGGTAGCGGTTTGCCCAAACCCGTAAGGTAATTTTATTCAAGAAAATAAACGATCACCTATTATCTCACATCAATTCAGAAAAATTTCAAAACCTCCAAATAAATTGTAATTCTTTAGTCTTTAAGGGAAGGTGCTTGCAGCGTTCCCTTTTTCAACAGAAAGGATCAGGCAAAAAAGAAAAACGCATTGGCAAACGTCTAAAAGTTTGCTTCGTTTTTAGCTCATGGACTCATCCATGAGCTGTTTAAGCGACCTGAATGACACTCAATCATTCGATCACTCCATTCCAATTAATCTATTTATTTAATTAACTTCGATTAAACATTTTCCCTGTGCGTCCCATCCTAAATTTCACATTTGTGCCAGGGTCGTTATGGGCCTAACTGCGGATGGTTTAAAGGGCGAAGTAGAAAGGTGGTGTTCTCGATAGGTCTTGGTGAGAATGGCGTCGGTTTAACTCCGATACTTCGTTCCGTACTCAAACAAAATGTCCCTTTCTGGAGTTGGAAAATGGAAAGTCAATATCATAATCGTAAAGGTGACACAGTGAGAAAAAAGCAAAAAATTGAAAGTGTTCATGAAAGCCCGATGGAAACTTCGCTCGTCGTAAATTTTGAATTAAACCCCACAAGGAGACCAATTTGTGCTTCACCCAATATTTTTTGGCCCCTATGAGATCATATTTAAAACATATTAAATACATATTTTTATTTTCTTTTGCATAAAACCCTAAACGAGACCTTCACGGCTACACATGGGCTACGTATGATGGCGTTTTTCACAGAACACCCTAAGTGAGACTTCAATCTGAATTTTACACCCCCTAAGCGGGACGACGAGCATCCCCACCCTTTCATATGCGGGCATGACATCCACGACGAATTCCCACATTCGAAGATTTTTGTTCTCACGCAACATGGAATGGTTGTTGTATCATCTACAGACTTAGGTTAGCATCTCATTGTGTTGTACGGTTTTGATTACAGACTTTCTGCAAACAGTAGATTTTATTTATCGGAAACTGTTGGATTCCGCTCAAACAGACGGTTTTCACAGTGACGTCATCAAATTCTAAAATCAAAATTGTGAGGTCTTCTGGGTTTTTATTCATGACCTAGAAATAAATATTTTTTACAAGTTACCAGTTCCGCGACGTCTTTCGTTTCGAAAATGCAGTATTTTGAATTTACAAATTTGTCCCCTTGTGTAATATCAAAATACAAGGCTTTTGGTTGAAAAAAAATGTGTATCCCTATGAATCTTAGCAGGTTGAGCATTTCAAGTACATAAGAAGATATGTTCATACACATTTTATCTCATGAGAGAACAGTAAGCACTTTCATCGCAAAGTCACGAAAAAACAGATGCTTTCGTTGATTACCGGCGGTACTATGAACACACTATAATATCGTTTTGACTAAAGTTTTAACGAGAGATTCATTTTTACAAATAGTGTATTTTACCACATTTTTATTATTGCTCCTCTGTCTGGCATTTTTGTGGTGCGCGCAATGCGGAGAAACTAGCACTGCTAAACAAGAGAATCCTTAGATTTATTTGAAGATTACCTGTACTCTTACGATGGTCGTCTGAGTCAAACCCTACATCTCTTTGCAATAAGCGCATTCTAAATTGCTACATGTTACTGTATAAAAATCTGTTTTTTAATGATTTTCCTGCTACTTTATATGAACAATAAGTTTTCTCTCCAGTCTTCTTATGACCTTTCGGAAATTGCATTCTGTACCACAGTACCTAGAACAACCAGTTATAATCTTAATTCTTTTTTTTAGTCATCAGCTAAATTGTGGCAGGAATACGCTACCTGATTATATCCGTATCACTGAGTTTACAGGTTTTAAAATGAGAATCCAGGCCCGCATTTTGTATAGCGGCTTTCCTTTTAGTTAGTGTGTTTAAATATTATATATTTAGTTATTTATCCGTATATGCTATGTATTTTAGCTGTTAATGTAATGTCTCTAAGATATTAGCTCTTGGAGCTACTCTGAAATTCGAGATGAAATAAAGTTTACGCATGTATGCATGCATGCATGTATGTATGTGGCTTTAGCAGGGCGCTTGCGCACACTTCGTAATCTGCGCCGCACTCCAGTGCTTACCCTGAGACATACAATGACTTTTTCGAGGAATACTAAGTGAATATTAAAGCCATCGAAATCTTACGTTTAATTGACAATGGCGGTTCTGAGCTGTGTTTAGGAATGGAATCTGTCTCATATCATCTAGGGGACTGCATTTCTCTTCCTCACTGCCGTACCGGGAGGAAGGTCGGTATCTGAAAGCAGCGAAGAGCCAACCACGTTTGAAAGCGATCGTAAGGGCCGAAAGCCGTCTGGTACGACGGTCTGGTGCGATGTCCAAAGGTACTGCGTTTTTCTCTCTTGTTCAAACATTCCGTTAGCGCATGCGTTAAAGTGCCAGCTCTCCGATACGAACCATACCAAAAAAAGATGCTGGTTTTTACAAGGAACTGAAATCATTTCAGTTGATTTTACAGGCATAAACGTAACGTAAGGACCGTGTCTGGTCTTCTTGAGACAGAGTTGAGACATGGTTTCACGCAGACTGGGAACGTGCTTTCAGTGTGGAAAGTGAAGTCTCTCTGGCCTTTCAGTGTGGACGAATTCCAAGACCTACCGATACAATTTGGGCAAGTTCTGAAAGCTAAAAATTTCAAACGATGCTGTATTTTGCTGGTACCAATTCAAGTAGGACTGGGTGGCCCTACACATGTTCGTGGAATGACACAATTACCCATAATTCTTTCTAGGTATTAACGAGCCAGAATTGAGCAGGGTACTGTATCTACATCGAACAAGGAAAATTTGAAGGCTTTTAGCAAGGTGGCTGGGGATATCGTTTGGATAGACCTGTTCCTATCCAAAGAAATACAGAAAAGACCAAGGTTGCGAGTTTTTCTAGGCAATGGCAATCTTGTTGATTGTGACTGAAAGCCTCGCGTGGATGAGGTTACAGGCTGCCTTAACTGCTGGAGTTCGCCTCCCTTAATCCTTAATCTGGGCAGAAGAATTCCTCACACGGTATTTGGGGTAGTACAATCATCTACTAGAACTGAAAATTTGGAAGCGATATCTTAAGACCCGTCGGGCAGGAGATCCGAAAATTTGTAATTTTGGCGTCAAAATAAACCCCTAGAAAATCGCGCTTGAAGACTTTGCATGCAGTTCACAGTCTGCTGAATAACTCCGGCCCCTAAGGTAGCAGATATTGCGTGAAGGCTGTCAATTGACACATAATCCTTTCACGTTTGATTGACATGATACGTCAATCATTTATCGCGCGAAGATCATGGCGGGAAACAGCGCACTTTCAAAAATACCAAAATAATCTTTGTTTGCCTTCCAAAATTTTGCATAAGCAATTTTATTATTTTCTCGTTTGACCATTGTAAGTCTCAATAGAAACTGGAAACAGTGCTTGTGCAAAATTTTAGAGTGCAAACAAAGAGTATTATGGTCTTTTTTTAAATTGGCCTATTACGTTAGTCTACAAGTTGTTGAGATAAATGAAGACTCTTAGGTTCTAGTTATGTACGTAGGGCAACATCAACGGCAATGTTTGTGCTTATTTAATATTGCTTAACGAATAGATAATGCATTTCATTCTTTTTTCACCACTGATTGTAATTGTTTCCAAATACGTCAAAAAGAGTGCGTATACGAGTTATGAAAAAATAATAATCAGCTGTTATGTGAATTTTGTTCTAAGTTTGCTTTCTTCTAAGATTATATGTTATATAAGGGGCTTGGGTTTTTTAACTCTCCCAAAACGTTTAGCCCATTTGACTATAGTCGGTGTTTGTTTTACATCATCAACTTATTTAACCGCAATCTTAACCTAGTCCTTGTGCTTTGCAAAAACACTTAAAAATACTAAGATTTTCCTGTCAAAGACAACCAAATAAGTCGGCTTGTCACGTGCCCTGTAATGATTACTGGTCAGACTAATGCTAAACAAAGCAAGATCACTTCACCATGCATCACGTGTTCTAAATATTGAAGCCGTAATAAACATTATTTAGGTGGTTTCTGAATTTTTCTACAACTACTGGTTACGGAGATGAATTTCGTCGAAAATCCCTTTCAAGCAGAAAGGGACTGGCTTCCACCGCGAAAGTCATCGCATAGTTGAACAGCAGAGCTCCAAACGACTTGCAAGTGCTTCATGTGAACGTTTTCTGGTATATTCTCCGTCCCTGGGATTTCGGCCAAGTTTTTGTCTGCCAGATACAGTTCCAAATATTCTGGGAAACTAAAGAAAACAAACACACTTAATAACGTTGTAAGTGATGAATTCTCTGCTACGCAAGCGTTTCTAGCAAGTAAAAAGAGAGTGGGTAGGGTATTTTTTTGGCTGGCGCAAGAATGGGGCAAGGAACATTATGAGGCTCCGCATCAATAATTGTCGCTTCGGATTTATCTTCAGGAACTCAATATAAAGTCTTAGTTTTCAATGAAAAGTAATTTTGGTTCACGTAACAAATAAAATAAGTCATCACTCCTACTTAGAATCATTTTAAAAGTGAATATTGGGAATGCCTTGACTGTGATCGTCTAAAATCCTATCGGGGGTGGGGAAGGCCCTCCTAAAACAGGTGGTTTGGGTTATAGGAGTGAACTTAAACTCTTTTTAAAACAAAACTGAAGGGAACGTCGGAAATGCTTCCTCTGTCAACTTCTGAAATATTTCCACTGGAAAAGGTGGGTGAGGCTCACCTCATGTCAGCAATATTTTCTTCAGCATGTTTTACTTTCAGCAGAATCATTTCCAGCAGCTGCGGCAAAAATTGCTCCATATCTATCTTGCGAAGAACACGGTTAAGATGTGCTGCTGCGCTGGAGCTCAATTTTACCTTGAAAACGTCCGACATTTCCTCGAAAGGTTCCTGAAAGAAGATGTATAAAGAGAGCTGTACAGCTGCCTTCTAAAAAAAATTGGCATCCCTAGACTTTTCCAGCTGTCGATTTAAACAAATATCAGATCGCTAACATTATATGTATGTAAGGCTAATTCTGTTTATTTCTACCTTACAATGCAGTCTTCCCTATCAGACCAGCAAGAGACAGCCAACCTAGCCATAACGTTGGCCTGCCTGTTTCAAAATTCAAAATTTAAAATTGTGATTTTTAATTGACCACTCCCTATAGGGGCTTTTCAGGGCCAATGAAACACAATCAACGAAACGAAAAAACACAGCAACAACTGTTAAGAATCCCAACTGGCCAAGAGGTTGAACCAGGGACTACCACTTAAGAACCAATTTGGCCACCATGTAACTCTTGGAACGACTCTTGTGGATTGGACACAGAGAACGATAAAAAAGAAACAATGGACCCTAACCCTAAAAACAATAGTTCTGCGTCCTAAAGGGATCCAGTGAAATAAGAGGTTGTAAAGAGATGAGTCCTGACTGAACAAATTCAACGAGTGGTCAGAACGAGTCTTGAACCCGGGAACTCCGGATCTCAAGGCAAGCGTCCTAACCTAAAATTCAAGAGGGCGAGCAAACACTGCATCTTCTCAGAAGATGCATTGTTTGTGCAGTCTGCATTCGACCGAAAATCGCCGAAAAGCGGAAGACATTGTCCCAAGTAGTTTAGCTTCTTAATTATTTTGGGAGACCAGCTACTGTTGTACTTTTAATTCACATATTTGTTATTTAGCTAGCTAGTTTACTTTACAGTACAAATAAATGTTGTTGTTGTTGTTGTTGATAGACTAGGAAGCTCCTCCTCAGTTACAAGTGTGCAGGGGCATCCTTTTGCTTTGGCGTTTTTAGAAACATGTGTTATTTGTATCTTGGTTTGTGATTTACATTTGCACCGTATTATAAAATCATTTCTTTGACTTTACCTTTTTTTAAAGTCAGTTTACAGATGAAGAGCAAGGATGAAAATGGTCTGCCTACTGAAAATTGAAGTATGTATTGGAGGATAAATAATTTGTCTCTAGCACTTTCTCTAATTTCGACTGACAATATCACTACATTTTTTTTTCATGCATTCAATACGCGCATAAATCTGTTTGCACGTGCTTTTTTGAACTATTGGTAGTTGGTTGGAAGAATGAAAACGTACCTGATTGTTTCTTGATTTTATCTTTGCTTTCTCAAGAGCCATGAGCCGCCACATCGCCAATGTGTGCGACAGGTAACAATGCTGCTCTGCCTACAAAACGAGTAGCTCAGTATTACTCATACAATTTGCGGCAGAGACAAGCTCATGGACTTTGGTTTATTTTATAGTTAGTAAACACAGTGCATTAAATTCTCTACTCTATAAAATGACTCAGTTGAAGTTCGCGTATAAAGGATTAAATCTCTAAAGTGTGGTCATAACTTTCTTCACCTTGACTTTCTTGTACTTTCCGGAACTACATTTGCGACCAGCTTTTTAATGGCACTATCAATAGACTCCAGAAAAGGAGTTTTTTTTTCTTCCATGTAAGGTGAAAACTCTTCTGCTGCCTTTTTTGCGCCGGGTTTGTTTCTTTTCAACCGAAAATATCCACGCAAACGGCGGTTATTGCATAACTGTCCTGTGAGTTTGCACTACGTGAGGTAAATGAGCCAAGAAAATCGCCCAAAAATTAATACCATACCATACCATACCATACCATTATTTTTTAAGGGAACCTCCACTCTTACTACAGAATAAGTTGAGACCGAAGGAAATTATGATTACAAACAGTGTTTATATCAAGAAAAGTGAATTTTAAAATCGCTTATTTTCACTTTCCAATTTCGCGGACGCATCCATCTTGAATAAATATGACGTGTTCGGTCGCCTTATTGTCCTGACACAAAGAGCTTTTGTCTAATAACAATAGGGCAACCGTAAAACGTCACAATTATCCAAGATGGCGGCGCCCGCGAAATTTGAAAACAAAATAGGCCATTCTAAAACTTTATTTATTTCGGATACAAACACTTTCTTTGAAAATACTTTGGACTGACTTGACTGTAACGATTATTTACTGTGTTTTCTTTGCTGTTGTTGAAGTGGTGGTTCCCTTTAAAGAGAACGTCCAGGAGATCAGGCATTACCAGGTATGTTACCCTTTACCACGCAAGACCTGATTATTGTTTAGCTGGTCAACAAGGTAATATTCTGACTTCTCCACACTATTTTATTTCAAAACTTGGAGGCTTTTTAGTTAATTTTGCTGACTGGACCTCTTCAGTTTTAGTCTATTAGCTTTGCCGTGAGTGCGACGTCACCTCAACAGTCAAGGCCAATTACTTTGGCACCGTAGATTACACCACAACCGAGATCCAGATCCTCGTGCCCTACTCATTGCCAAGGGTGTGTGGGTTCTTCGATCTCTCACAGGGTTTGTTTCTTTTGTTTTATAAATTGAACCACCCAGCCTCGAAGTCTCAATATTGATATGTCGAAGCTAGTTTTGAGATAGTTTAGGAGTCACACCCTTATCAAAGACATGAATGAAGGGGTAGTTTCTAAAGAAACTGTGGTGCTGCGTCGGTGGGGAAGTAGTATACAAAAATTTGGTTTTATCAACGGAGTTGATAATGTAAATTGGCCACCGTACAGAGATTCTAAAAGCTGACGTTTCGAGCGTTAGCCCTTCGTCAGAGCGAATCGAGGGATTATGGGTTGCGTGTAGTTTTTATAGTAGAGTCGGAGCTACGCTATTGGTGGTAACATGGCAACGTGAAAAGTAGGAATATATTAGTTAAATGAAAAGCGTTCGTTAATACCGTGAGGATTAAGGGTGCCGATTTGAAAGATGAATTTTTGTTCCAGATTCTTGCGGCTTTCCGTCGTACCTAGATGTAGGGAAAGGCCGCAGATAGCCATGTGTTTTTTGGAGTGGTTTTTGTCGCGTAGGCAACTTTTTAGTTAGAAGCGCGCTCAAAACTAACGAGCAACCCGGCACTTTCAAATGCGCGCGCTCACGATGCAAAACTTGTCTTTTCATTGTTAACACTAGCAAGATATCGGGACCTAAGCGATCTGTTAAGATCACCGATCGTTTCACATGTACCTCCGCAAATGTCATTTATTGCATAACCTGCACGTTATGCAATAAATTATACATTGGTGAGACGGGTAGACGACTAGGTGACCGATTCCGCGAACACCTTCGCGATGTTGAGAAGAATGACAAGGATGCATCCAAGCCAGCCGCTCGCCATTTTAATCTGCCTAACCACTCCAAAAAACACATGGCTATCTGCGGCCTTTCCCTACATCTAGGTACGACGGAAAGCCGCAAGAATCTGGAACAAAAATTCATCTTTCAAATCGGCACCCTTAATCCTCACGGTATTAACGAACGCTTTTCATTTAACTAATATATTCCTACTTTTCACGTTGCCATGTTACCACCAATAGCGTAGCTCCGACTCTACTATAAAAACTACACGCAACCCATAATCCCTCGATTCGCTCTGACGAAGGGCTAACGCTCGAAACGTCAACCTTATCAAAGACAGTTGCACTGTTCAGCAAACCAACGCCAGCTTTACGCATTACAGAGTTTAGTGAACTCTGTA
Organism: Montipora efflorescens; assembly: GCA_014634505.1. Lineage (NCBI taxonomy): Eukaryota > Metazoa > Cnidaria > Anthozoa > Scleractinia > Acroporidae > Montipora > Montipora efflorescens. Next base: position 612,629 of record BLFP01000134.1, read on the forward strand.
CTTACTGTTGGACTCTTAAGGCCTCGTTCTCTTGGAAGTTTGAGCACCTCGTGTAAGTAACATTTCAATGACATCGTCTTTTGTCCTCCAGAGGAGGATAGAAAGCCAATGGCAATGTCTAGTGATGACAAAACATCACAAACGTCTGACAAAGAGGACCGCAGATCCGAGATAACCTGGGCTTCGATGGCTCGCGAAACGGCTTCCTATAAAGGAAATAGTCAAAGTCGTGTGATGAAGTAATGAAATTCAAGTAAGGACGAATTTCCACGTTGTCAATCGCAAAACCTGGCTGTCTACAATCTTAACACTCTTCACGGTTTAAATAGCTCACTGAACACCATAACGACTCAATTCAAGAAGAGAAACACGATCATAATCTAAAAGAAGCAACTGGTAGATAGATATACCTTAAATTATACACGATTATGTTTAAAGCTCTGAAGCTTATGGGGTCATGTATCTGAAAAATGACACTTAAATAGAATCAAAAATGAAATTCCCTAAAATTAAATACTATGATTCGCCTAAACTAAAATGTCGAGTCTAAAAGAACTAAGAACTGAAAGCAATTACCATTAAATGTAAAAAATGCAGCTAAGAATATATATAGTCATAGTCGCCAAAATCTGTAGTGAAAATTTAAATCTAAGAATTCTGCATTGTCTTTCAAATTGATTGATAAAGATTTGCAACTCGCGTCTACAATTGAACGGTCGTTGACCAAGGTGTTGTTCCAAAGCGCCGCGCCTTTTCAACGGAGAAAAAACTCAGCTTATCGAAAAGTTGACTGGCAAATGAGACTTTTAGTATACACGTACAAGGAAGGGTGACGTTTTTGCAAACGTTGGCCGTGTAGCACTTATATTTCAACAGAATTAACTATTGGTGGGTAATGTGAAGTGCTAGTTTCTACCCATGTATACAGTCTTCAGTTCTTGCACTACAAGATGTAAAATAACATACATTTAATGGTTATTTACCTGTGGAATTTTATCAGCGAGGGAAGCAAACACGTTATCATCACGTGTGTCTCGACTGAACGCAAATCTCTCTTCCTTCAGTAAATAAAATGCACGACAAAAAACTGAGACGTCAACGAAGTTGTCACATTATTTTTAAAGTACTTGCCCCGTTTCAAGTTTCAAACTAGCGTCTTGATGCTTATACTGCTGATGAAATAGCACTATTGAACACATATTCATACCATTGACGCTGGGTGAACTGTTTTTTGACATATGTAACACCAAATGCATTTATTTTGAAAAATCTCAGTAGCCCGCACCTAAAATTCCAAGCAGCATTAATCATTTTAGCATGAGAACTGTTTGGTTATCATCCAAATTGATTCTGAACCGAAAGTACAACGAATTTTTCTTAACCACACAAGCGCTGAATCCTCAAAAGAAATTTTGTCATGGCAACATTTGTTAGCAGCCAAACAAACTTAAGCCTCCACGGACCTATGTTGCCGACCTCAAGCACTTTTTCGAGTCCTTCACCAAACTGAGAAACGCTGTGGATCTTAAATCCTAAAACTCCAGATCTGGATCGTGATATCTGTCAAAGTATCTGTTTGAGTGTGAACTTTGTCAAAACATAACATTCATTTAGGGATTTTAAAATGCGGATTCTGATTTTGATTCATTGATTCATGAATGTCACACAATTGACAGAGTTCATGAGCAAAAAAAAAAACCGCATCGTAAGTTGTGTACCTTAAAAACAACGAAAGGTCTTCCCTTTAAAAATCTGTCAGTTAACTGCCTCTCCAGAGCAGTCCAATCATACTGAACGAAAGTCTCCTGTCCCACCTCCAGAGAGTAGTTACAATGGGCCAGGATTAATGGCAGCAGGTCTCTCTCAGGGTCATAGGCTATCAGCTGCGAAATTGTTACATCCGTCATGGAAATACGCTCCAAAGGACTGAAAGCACAGTAAGACGAAAGACGTTCAGCTTTGAGAAGAATATGAAGATAAAGTTTTACCAATGCCAAGTGACCGTGTTCAAGAATGGAATTTGTACTCTTTTCCCGAGGCGTAGAGCAGCTGGCACTATCGCTACTATCGTTTGAGGATCTTACTATGTAACACGCAATAGAAGTAAATGAATTATTATTACTTCCTTCGCGATGGATGGGATGCAACTCTATTGTAAGGTTTTCTCCAGAGCAAGATGTTATCGGTACCCAATTATTCAAGTGGACCATGTGGCGTGCACCAGGTTAGCGTTAATTCTTGGTTAAGACCAAATAAACACTTAAGCTTATGGTTTATCCCGGTTTAACATTGTCACGTTATTGTTGCGTTACACACCACGTGATATCCTCATGTAATCGCGGGCTCTCGCATTACAGTGTGCTTTTGTACCTCTTCGCAATAAAAGGTTTTGAAGAAGGAATCTTGTGTGTCCTCTCTGTTCCCCGATCTTGCGTAGCATAGCAACACAAACGGAGTTCGAAGAAACTCGGCCCACATGTTAATTAGAGGACGTCACGGTGGACCAAACGCTATTGCCTTAACAAGCAAAAGGTAAGCTAGATATGCAACTAGGAAAAGTCTGAAGATAATTCAGAAAAAAAAATACCCTGATACCACGAAGATTTTTTCAGCCCTATGTCATTCGATAGGTATATAACGGACGTCTATGGTGTTAGCTAGGGTTCATCGTTTTAACGAATGTTTATTTGTGTCCGTTGTTGTTGTGAACCAATCCCAATAGTCGTTGTCATAATAATACCCGCGTCCTGAAATCTCGATCTGCGATGGAATGCGGCCCATCATTTTACTGTCTTTTCTATTCTTCCTATTCTTACGAAAACAAAACATGGCGGCATTGCTTTCAGCGCTCGATCCAATTCGTCGTGTAACTATTTGATTGCGGACCAATCAGAGGCGCTGTAGACATCAGACTAAATTTTACTGGCCATTAATAGAGACCTTTAGATTGGAGGACGAGGGCGAGTACGAGTTTCACTGGCGAAAAATGTCTGCGCATGAGTCGCGCGATATGACACGTGACGCGTTTCCGGGACTATCATTGGCTCTCGTGAAAAAAGCACCCCCGAGAAGAACAGAAAAATGGTTGCCGTTTGAGAATCGGCAGCTTGTTGGTTTCCGTTCTTTTTAGAGCGATCAAGGCTAGTTTTAACGCCAGTTTCAAGTGGAATGTATTCTTAGAGAACGTCTATGTTGTGTAAGTCGTTTGAAAGTCCAATCCAACCGGCATCCTCGGAAAATTTGCTCCTGGAAAATTTTATTTCGTGGGAAAAGAG
>BLFP01000134.1:619569-651668 GCA_014634505.1 Montipora efflorescens
GAGTAAAGGTATGAAAAATGGTGGCTATTGTTTAAAAAGAATTTTATACTGATTAGGAATCGGCTTAAAGTTATTGTCAGCATGCTTGGTAGAAGAGGTGTGCCAGGCCTCTAGAGTTTTCCTAACACGAAAAGAGCCTTTGTCGATAACTCGAGAATGATTGAAATCAATGCGATGACCGAAAGACCACGCATGTTTCGCATTCAACGTTTTATCCGTGGAAGGCTGTAGATCGACAGCCGAAAGCTTATATTCTTTTTCAAAATTTTTAGCCAGAGAACGTTTTTTATTGTATTTTAATATGCCTAATCCTGGCTGCGCTTCAATTTTTAATCGAATGAGGGTAAGTAAGAACATGAACACACAATACCGTGAGAACGTTGAGACCTTTTGCCGTTTTTCGTGCCTTTGGACTGCACCATAACTTGAAAAGAAGGCTGAAAAATCCCCTCTCACCACCACCCAAAGTCAGCCGTTTCTCAACTGGGAAGAGGGGGAGCCCTTAAAATAAGATTCACTACATAAAAAAAGAAGCTTTTCTGTAGATATGGACATCGATGTGTCAAAGGCCGGGACAATTGTGTACAGGGTTGAATCTTTTTCACAGTATGAGAAAGGTTCCAGTTGATTGTGAGCATATAGCAATAAGAAACAAGTTTCGTAAAATTCTGGATGGCACGGGGAAAAGCAGTTTTCCTCACTTGCAATTGCAATTATTGCCTTTGGCTCAAGTTTGTGGTGTAAGGTGGCTGATGTTGAAGTCAGTTGTCCTTGAAATAACATTGTCGTCAAACCAACTAAAAATGCGGCTTAACTAATACATTACTCGGTTTGAATTTAAATTATGTAAAAAAAAAAAGTGTCTGTCACGTATCCACTTTAAGCTATAGTATCGTCAGTTGAAAGAGAGAAGAGATCCTCACACTTATCTGGACAATTTAAGCAATTGTCGCTTGTAGAAACCTGAAAAACTCAAGTGGCTTCAACGGGCTTCGAATGTTCGCTCTGACAAAGGCCTAACGCTCGAAACGTCAGCTTTCAAATTTCTCTACGGTGGACAATTTACCAAATCAACCAAGTTGATAAACCCATTTACTTGTTTCACTTCCCCAACGACTTAGCACGAACAGTTTCCTTAGAAACTAAACCCCGTTATCCGAACTTTGTAGACAGCTGTTCCGGCGCCATTCCCGAACACAAGCTGTCTCATCTTTTGCCTCCTAGGAAGCAAGCGAAGTACAACCTTGGACATTCTAGGGCATTTTTCACTTGTCACGCACAAACCTGTCACATGTTCTCGGTTGTTTACAATTCACTTGTTAAAATTAATTGCGAAAAGGTTGAATAGCTTATTAGATGTTTTGGAGTAAAGTATCGCTGAGTATTTCTACTCTTTATTTGTATTTTGACTCGCGGGATCGTCAAAATACTCAGCGATACTACACGCCAAACCATTTAATAAGATATGTTTATTCTTAGTAATCGTTACAACAACTGTAAAAGTTACGATTTTTTTTTTTTACAATTGTAAAAGTACGCAATTCGGTCCTTTTGAATGCCACGTAGCTTTCGAAATAAATCTACCGGTATTTATTATATACTTAAAGTGCACCTAACCCCAAAATATTTTTTTCGCTAAAATGAATCTTTGCAACTGGTCGAAACGTATTGCGGCTATTTTTTCATTTTTCTAACAAATCCTGCCATTTTATAGGCTTCGAAAGTTGCGAAAATCCAAGCATCTTTTGTTCACGACCGAGTCAGAAGGGGAGTGGGTCTATTCCTGATTTGACGTCACAATCTACTTTGCATGCATATTTACAAAGAGTTAATGCAATGTAAATCAGTTTGTGACGTCAAATCAGGAATAGACCCACTCCCCTTCTGACTCGGTCGTGAACAAAAGATGCTTGGATTTTCGCAACTTTCGAAGCCTATAAAATGCCAGGATTTGTTAAAAAAATGAAAAAATGGCCACAATGCGTTTCAAACAGTTGCAAAGATTCATTTTGTCAAAAAAAATATTTTGGGGTTAGGTGCACTTTAACAGAATATCACGTTTCTGACTGGTCAATGACGAAAGCATAAATAGGTTAGAGAGTGCAATACATGAGTTGCTATGGAAACAGGGACCGGGTAACTTCGTTCAGTATATAAAATATGAAAAACCGTATGAACTTGCTGGTGCATTTCGTGATTTATAGTTTGAGAATTTTCATAAATCACGAAATAAACTACTGTAGCGTTCATACTATTTCCTAGACTTATCTAGCTATCTATGAATATTCCTATCGAAGGCATCCGTCCACACCTGGATGTGATTGACCGAGAGTCGATTTTGATAAGAGGAGACCGGAATATCCCGAGAAACACCCAGACCACCAGATAGAAATCGACTGAAACTCGGCCCACATACGATATTATGGTCGAGGACAGGGTTGAACCGGGGTAGCAGAGGTGGAAGTCGCGGTTGATTACCACTACTGAAGCCACCGTGTCATATATCTATCATATCATATATCATATATCTTTCTTTACCATCGGATTTTAGCGCAGCTTGGTGTAGCTAGTATCTCCGAGCATGTACCCTCTCAACCATGATACACCACAGAAGACAGACCACAACACCGGGAACTACATGCCCTTCTCTTGGCCACAAGTGTGTGGGGTTTTTACGTCCCACAGGATTATGAACATTGAAGGGTTGTGAGACGGGGCCCTGACTCCTGACCGATTGCTGCCGGCTTGAATTTACCTGTTTGAGAAAGGCGCTTAGGACTTTATGTTGACTGTCATCAGTGGACTCCGTTGCCTGTTGCAATGCGTTTCCAAGCTGTTCTACAGTAACCTGCCGTCGATACTTCCAAAGAGACCGCGTCATGGGCTTCAGACCGTGACTGAGATCTTCGATTTGCTCCTCAAACTCATAAAGCTGCCGCACTAGAGGATCACTTCCTGGTTCGCAAAATGGGAAATAGAACAGAAAAACGTTAGCGATATAAAGTAAGGTAGGTTGACGTGAACGTCAAGACAGAAAAAGTGCAACAGACTATTGTCGTGTACAACAGGCTGGCATGCAAAGATAAAAGTGCACCGTATTTAACATCGGAAGTTCCTTTACCCTCTAAAGGGTATTCGCCCAGGAAGCCGACGGCGCGCTTATTTTACCTTCCTCTTTCCATCACTGCTCCGTTCTTTAAGGGTATTTAAAACTTGATGAAGCTACACAGAATGTAAAGAAGTCGAAGCAAGGATGTGAGGTCACTAGGGATCGAACTCGGGACCTCTCGCACAGAAGGCCGCGCATTAACCAACTTTGCAATCATTGCTCCTTAACTATATTGCCATGAAGAATAATAATCGGCAAGAATAGTTTCCTCACCTTAAATTACGAAAGCTACAAGTGAGGCTCGCATGTGATGGAGAAGAAAAATAATGTTCTCTTCCCTGAGAAATGTGGCAAAAGAACAACCTTAACAAAATAGACGGGACTCTAGAAGAGTGCCCTTTTCCCCTCTCCTCAAAAACCAACCTCTGAATTGATTTGATTTCTGTACAGTGTCCCCAATTAGTGCCTCAGCGCCAAATACACTTGACACTTAAAAACAGTTCATCATTATCATCATCATCATCTTTAATAACCAGAGCCCCAACAAAACACTCCTAATTCCTTATCATGCCAGGAGTCACGGAGAGCCTGTTCAGCCACGATCTGAATAACTAGGAAAGACTGATAGGCATAGTGTATAAAAATGTGTCATACCGAATCGCTCGTCTTCCATAAGTAGTTTTAAAGCCTTCTGTAGATTCTGGTCAAGTTGCTGAAAAGGATGTAAACCATACATGGTTACAAAAGGCCAAAATAAAGAAAAGCAATATATTAGACATAGCTATCTTGCATTCAATTTGGTGAATGTAGTTTGGAACATGTTCAAAAGAGTATCAAAACGGAAAACTCTGCTTTGTCGGAGCATGCTAACCAAACCAACCACACTAATGTGTGATTTAATTTTAGAATTATCACGGTGACCACTAACTGCCAGTACCATCAACGTCGTTGTTGGGAAAATAGAGGTTTTGCACGGCAGCCATGTTGCATGGCAGGAACAATGAAAATGTTTTGCATTACAAAGAACATTTGTTCCCATAGGAAAATTAATCTATTGTTTCTGCCATACAACATGGCTGCCGTGCAAAACCTCTATTGGCATATCTATGCCGTCCTCGCGCCTTTGATCCATGATAATGGTGGCCCTTTCATTTTATTAAAGGAAAAGGACCCTATTATTATAACCCTTTGCTTCTTTTAGCAAATTGGTCAGCACACAAAAAGACTCTTGCGATAGCTTGGGATCACCCCTAATGAAGACACTAGACAGGAGTGTCGAAACCTTAGGTCCTCGGATTATACGAGACTGAAGCTACAATCACAATTATCCAAACCAGAGTAGTATCAAACGTCAACATGGTTTGCAGTATAAACCTAAAATAACAAATTTTAAGAGTCACCACTTACCTTTACTACAGGGGCAATAACAACAGAAGAGAATTCCGTTTCCCAGTTTCGCCGACTTTCTCTGGTTGAAAGACGCATGTCGTGAGCGTTCGCTAAAAGAAAATGGATGAATAATGTAGACCGATTACCAGAAAAACACAAATGGTGGCAATGAAGCATTGGTAAATAATCGAAAAAAATAGCATTGGATTGAAACAACTAAAAAACAATTCATTTTCTGGCTTTTTTGACGTAGCCCCAAAAAAACTATTTCACGTTGACAGTTTCGATGACTGTAAGCCATCAAACCTAACACGGTGAATGTCGTGGAATGTTAACCTTAAATAGCAAACTGATCCATAACAAAATGTCCTGGCAAGTTGATAACGAAACCGTTGAAATTGTGCAAAAAAAAATGATGTGACTTTCATTCAAATTTCTCCAAACCATAGTACAATCAAACTAGTTCTGATGTCATGGCATGGTAGATAACATGCATCAAAGTGCACAATATCACAATGTTGTAGTCAACCTCCCTCTGGTTATGGAATTAGAGGATCACTTTGGTTCTGTCGAACTAGCAACGCTAAATCGCTTTCTTTTAATCTTAACAGAACCAAAAAATTAATTCATCGAAAATAAGACCCAAACAGCGATTACAAACATTATAAACAAACGCACTGTTAGAAATTATTTGCTTAACGTTTCGTATGCTTCGGCATACATCTTCAGAAGTGACCGTTAACAACCAATTTGAACTTTTTTATATATAACATCAGTAACTAATTGATGCTTTAAACACAATTAATGTGACAAATAATGGTAAATAAAGAGGAAAACATAACTCACTAATGCTACTTAGGCTACGTTTACGCGAACGCGGTTTCACATCGACGCGGTTTCATGACTTCGAAACCGCGACAAAATCGATGCGGTTTGGAAGTGTTTACACGGAACCGTTTTCTCCAGAAAATCCAAGTCGTTATGGTATAAGCAAGCGCTACAGTACGTGGTTAATTCACTATTTTGAATTGAACAATTTCGCGCCAAAGTAGTAACCGTATTCAAATCGTGTGGTTTCGTTGTTTACACAACAAATGAAACCGCATCGTTTTGAAAACGCTCCACTTTTGGCAGCGGATTCAAATTGTCATGGTTTCGGCAACAGTTTCGATCGGTGTCTTGTAAACAAAAGGTGTTACCGCATCAAAAACGATGCGGTTACAAATGAAACCGCGTTCGTGTAAACGCTGCCTTAGTGAAGATACAGCTTTTCGCTACTTACTTACTTAAATCTCTAATCAACAGTGCACAGGGTTTCTTTTTTTTTTTTCGGACTAGCATTAGTCAATTGTTTCTTCCTTTTATTTACAACTATTTGTCACATTAATTGTCTTTAAACCATTAATTAGTCACTTATGTTACATATAAAAAGTTCAACTTGTAGTCAACGGTCACTTTTGAAGAAAAACGAAACGTTAAGTAAATAATTTCAAACAATGCTCTTATTTTTGATTGAGCTAAGATGGCCAAAGAAAAATAGTATTTATCCATTTCTCTATGTTATATCAGTATTACACTGAAAAAGTGGTTGTACCTGTTTGCCCTCCATTGAGCGAGATCATTCGATGTAATACGAGATGCACTGTCAAAGCTGCATCATCAACACTCCGTCCTAACGCTCTTCCCAGAAGATCAAGATCCCGCCGCAAATGTCGCCACAGAAATTGCGCCACAAGATCTGGCTGGCATGATGGTGTTATCAGTTGAGCAGTGGCCTTCAAAAACAAGGAAGGGAACATCTTTATATTTATTTTTGTCCGCTGATCAACTTTTTGGAAATCCTAGCTCACTATTTTAGCGCGTTCATTAAACTTCAAGGTTTTTCGCAACTTATCTGTAACGTACAAGTATGACGGGTTTGCAAAAAAAAGAAAAAACACCCCTGTGAACGGAATTGAATTACTCGAGCCTGCTAACCTTCTTGTCAAATAAAAGTTTCCATTTATTGTAGTAGCGCTCATTTGAATTAGTCCTTCTTGATATTTGTTTTCCGATCTCGGCCTTGCTATCACTATTGTTAGATAAGTACAAAAACACAAAGGTTCTTTATTAATGCTACAACAGTATATGTAGTATTTCGCAATTAGTAAGAGGTGATTTGTTAACTTACAAAGGCCGTCGTTATCTAAGATACCATATAAGATTTTCACGGTTGATAATTCTACTTTTATTGCCGTTAGAGTCTCACACCATTCCAGAAAGATTTTCCAGAACAGTACTCTAATACCATCGGATATGAAACAAGCATATGCTTTAAATCTTGTTTTGTTTCTAAGCATGAATAACAAAGATCACTGCTTGCGAGTTTAGCTTTAAATAACTTGCTTTGAGTAAAAACTATATCATGTAAAGTTTTGTACTGGAAGATAGTTAACTTCGTTTCCATAGTGATGGAGAAGGCTAAGTTGAAGTATTTGCTTATTTGGTCCGGTGGTAACCCATCGGCAATAAGGCGTTGTTTTGTGGTGGGTTCTTCAAACTTATGCTTCACGAAACTTTTATGAATGGCTTTGGTTGTTAACACTTTCAAGTTCTCCCATGGTTGTGTAAGATGCTGTTCGTTTTATTGCTTTTTTATATTCTTGTGGAATAGCGTTTATTAGTCCATAATAGGTCAAAAAAATTGTTTGCAACTGATATCGGAGTTTAAATTCTTCATAGGTGAGGAAATCTAGATTCTGGTCGAGAAGGTCTTTTAAGGTGTAAACTCCTTTATCAAACCAAGTACGGAAAAAAATGGTCTTGTTATCAATTTTGATATGTTGGTTGTTCCATATAATCGTTTTCTTTGTGCATGACATCTCATTATTCTGCTCATCCTTAAACTCAAACCAGTACTGTAACATTCTCTGATAAAAGAGTGGTAGCTCTTTGATGTTAAGATCCTTGCTGTTACAGTGACAGGTTGAGAGGAAGGTTAAGCCTCCCAAGTGTGATGTGGCTTCATTGGGAATAACCGTCCATGCCGAATTCTCGCTCAAGTGAAATCGCTTTATCCAAATGGACTTTAAGGCTTTGTTCATTAATGTAAAATCGATCATGTTCAGACCACCGTTTTTGTGTTCGCCAATAACTGTTTTTTTTTTTAATTTTGGCTATTTTGTTGTCCAAGATAAAATTAAAGGTGACTTTGTTTACCTGATCACGTAAGTGTTTAGGGACTGGCAGTACGGATGCATTATAAATAAGCTTTGAAAGGATAATACATAGATGTTATACATAGATGTTAATGAAATTCGCCAGCTTAAGAAATCACACTTTAAACGTAAATTGAACGAATTACTTCTGAAGTTTCTTAAAATTGAGGAGATGAATGTTGATATGCGCTACATCAATCTTTCGAAGTATATGGCTTTTCTTTAACAGTTACGTAGAATACCTCAGATCGTTTATTTATTTTATTATTTATTTTTTTGTTATTATTATTATTATTTTTTTTTTTTCTTGTTCGTGTAATCCTTGTAAATTTTCAAGTGTCTTTGTTTACTTGTGAGAGACAGTAATAATGTTGCAGTGTAAGTGGCCCGCCTAGAATAGCAATGCTAACTGCGGGCCACCATGGTCTTGTTTGAATAATTATGATTTGTTTGTAAATAAAGTTAAAGTTAGAAGTTCGTTAGACATCGGCTGGGAAGTCCGTATGTGCCCGAGGTCTTGAGTACGGCCCGAGGCCGCAGGCCGAGGGACGTACTCAAGGCCATTTCAGAAACGTGAGAGGACTGGGGCGAGTTTGGTTGTTTTCCGTTTGTTTAAAAAACTAAGACATTCAATTGAAAGATCAACCAAGTTAGAGAGTCTTTACCAAGAATAGATGTATTTAGAGGAGGAAAATAGTGAAATAATATATCTTCAAATATCACCTAAAACAGAGAGTTTGTATGGAATGGGTAGACAGGACACAAAATTATAAGGGTTTGTATGGGATTTTGCAACTTTTGCAAGTCTCCCATTTGGCCAATTTTCCGTAGAAAACTCTCAAACTTGGCTGGATAGCTTTTCATTTGGTAACATTTCAGTTGAAGAGTTTAGATTTTCAATCCAAGCAAGTTTAAGAAACTCGTCTCAGTCCTCTCACGTTTCTGAAATGGCCTATACGGACCGACCTAAGCCGGTGAATATCATATCTATTTTTATCTGTTTTTCTTTTCTGAAAATGAATATGGAAAACTGGTTTGCAAAAAGTCTTTCTAGGCGCTCTACGTCGCACTATCACAGTTGAAATTAACGAATAGCGAATAGCGAATAATGTTCTACGTATTAAAGTGCTTTGTCTTGTTGAAAGAAAGGAACTGAGTTCTTAAAACAGGGGGAAAGATTTAGTGGAAAATACTCGAATCTCATTCTTTGCCTTAATATCTTATTATTTCAAGTAGTTATCTTTGTTCTCCGTCAAATCCTTCACAAATCGGAGAAAAACTTAGAAAACTTAGCAAGAAAAACTTGCTGACATCGACATTAGTTCATGCAAACTCCACCGCGTTGCGATTTGTTTGTTTGACTATTTTAGTTACGAATCCGTATTTCAAGTTTCTTAAATGAAGCAAAATAGAACGAGATTATAAAATAGAAGTCCAAAGAAAATAGAGGATGTCAACCGAAAAACTGAACTCAAAGGACCTCTCTGCAGTGTAAGTTGTTTTAAGTTCAACGGCATGTCAACAGTTCAAGAAAACCAACAACTCGAAAAACAGCAAACCACCAAAGTGTTCTTAGGAAAATCATGTGAATACTCGATCGTGACTATAACATCACACGAGTACATACGAGTACACACGAGTAACATATCAGTACAGAGGACTAAATACGGGTACAAACGACTAAATATGGTAACATACAATTTATATACTAATACATACGAATGCAAAGGAACAACATGCGATGACAGGAGGATAATAAACATGAAATGTACCATTTCACATTTTATTTTCACATGTGCGCCTTGCATACGGCGGCTGCGCCCGCAGTACGAGCAGCAGTCAAAACTTAGCTGTCCTACCGAAACGACACGATAATAGCCTTTTACTTCAAAGCTAACAAAAATAAAGGCAATGCTAAAATTTCCTTGGCCTCTTCTAATAGTTAGGTTGAAAATTCCGGGTTTAATTTGACGAGAAACAGCATATTTTGCTCAAAATAACACAACTATTTCCCTACCTGGCGACACTCCAGGAACGACAAGCGAGTTGCCATGCCGGAAGCCGGTGACCCATTTTTGACGCCAAATTTAAGTCCCCTTTTCCTTAATATTTAATGCTATCTCCAGTGAGATAAATGGCCTTATTTCAATGCTATTCCTGTTAACTTTCATTGAAGTCAGGACAGTAAAGTTTTTCCCCCTGCTGAATCCTGATTGGTCAATTCAAATTTCAGCCGCGCCAGTCGTGTGCAAGTCGCACATGTGAAAATGAACTCTGAAAAATGATACATGTCAAGTTTATTACCCTCCTGTCATCGTCTGCTGCTCCTTTGCATTCGTATGTATTAGTATATAAACTGTATATTACCATATTTCGTCGTGTGTACTCGTATGTTACTCGTATGTACTCGTGTGTACTCGTGTGTACTTGTATGTTACTGGTGTGTACTCGTGTGGTGTTTTAGTCACGATCGTGAATACTCACCCTTTTGAAGAATAACCAGGCCTTTTATTCCATTGCTGATGTTTTTTTCCTTTTCTTTGCCACGGTTAGTAAGCGAAAACGTGCATTTTAAGAGGTAAAATTCAACGTTTCGTCGCGCCGTAGTAAAAAAAAAAATTACATCAACATTTCTCGCGCTTGATAGCAAATGCGGTAAGCGACTTACAAACAGGACGTTTCAAAGAAAAATTATTATTTGAATTCTGTTTCCAAACCTCTTCTGTAATTAAAATCTGTTTTGAAACATTAAGTTCTGCATGTGAACGGACTCGGTGTCAAAAAAATGACAATTTAAGGTCATCATTTTCTAACTTTGCTCAGTTCCTATCGATAGCGTTGTTCCACTGTTCCACTATGCGATATAATAACAACCCTTCAGACTCAGACCAAAATCAGTTAATACGCTCTAACGAAGGCCAGACGATTGAAACGTCAGCTTTTCAATCTTCCTTCGGTATTCAATTTACTTTAATCAACTGAAATTATTCTTCCAAATTCTCATGTTTCAAACACCTACCAAAGTAGCAACGTACTTTCTTTGGAAAGTAACCACATTCGTTAAGATGATGAAACAATTTGACGGCAAAAAGACAAAGAAGACAATAAGTGAAAAGAACCTAATTGCTATACTTGTGTTTATCAACAGTACCTGTGCATTTCTGGAAGCTCCCATAACCATGGCAGCATGCATAACAATTCGCACAAGGCTGCACAAAATTGGCGACAAGTTTCTTTGTGGTTCAGCAACGGTTGGTCTCGATCCTGGATCACCCAGTGCGTGACCAGTCTTTGTTCGGTCTTGCCTACAATAGCATTGACAGTTACGGGCATTAATTATTTTTACTATGTGCAATACTTAACCCATAAAACTTGTAAAACAGGAAATTGATGGAATGAGTGGTATCAACAGTAACAACAGCAAAGAGTCGAATGTTCGCAAGAGTATACATAGGAATAAAAGTAAGAAGAGTTTTGCCCGCCAATGTCTTTAAATAACGTCTTCTCTGTGAATACAGCGGCAATATTCGCCATTTTACAAAATGGGGAAAAGCGCTCTTCACATATGTTTGTTTTTAACCTATTAACAAAATGGCACATAACAACAAGAGGCTTACGATAGCCTGCACTCTGTCCGAACAATGCAGCGAAAATCGCACCGTCATGGGTTCGAATCCCGTTCAAGCCTGGATTTCTCCAATGAAGCCTGCTGCCCACTGCTTAAGTTATTGATCCAACTGCGATTATTATTCTAATTTTCACTTCACGTAAATTACCATGGAGAGTGAAACTATACGCATGCGTGGGAATTAGCAACCCGAAGATGCAAAAAAGGCAAAAGCGCGATCCTTTATTTTGTTAACTTTCTAAGGACAAAGTAATGGAAGCCTCGCCGAGACATCTCACCTTTTGGCAACTGCGTAATCTCCCAGAAATCTGTGTTGTTCCCCTCCAAGAACCCTTCCGCAGTCTGGACACTGACTCTTTTCCATAGGCTGTGAACACTTTTGGTAAGAAAACGACGATATTGTTGGAAATTGTTGGAAATTGTACCATTAAGGATTTAAAGAGACTATGGAATTTACAACTTAAAAGAGAAAAACAATGAGAATCGCGCAATCGAATGATCATGCAGTCGAAAACGACAACAGTCTATCATGGCAAACATTTCCCGAATACTTTAGTCGGAGTAGAAACTGAATTCTTCGCCTTCCTTTTCCATGAATTACCCAGAATGTGTTATACAAAAGAAACCAAGAAGTTAGAACTGAACCTTAACCGATTATTTTTCGTTCACCGCAAAGACAGCCGTTAGTGAGTAAAACTTGTTCACAATATTTTTGTGAGGCAGCCTGAACCGGAAATGGTTGACACTAAAATATGGATGTTCCATCCACAACTTTTTCCCAACTATGCAAACCGAACCAAAAAAATATTACAAGGAAAAAGACTTACTTCACCAATGAAATATGGGTGCTTGCAATATCCACATTCTGAAAAGGCAAAACAAAACGTTAAACCAAACCATCTTTGTAATTAAATCAGTCCTGTTTCGTAATAAATGGACAGCTGATATGGGATGGCACAAACGATTATCTATTCTTCCAACTTAGAAGTTATTTCGGTCTTTTCCAACGCACAGGTGTCTCTCCTGCTATTGCAGATAGTGGACCAGACTCAGGCTAGTAACATTGCATGCCTCCTCCTGCTCACTAGGAATTACTCAAAGGTAAGTGATTTGAATGTTAAGAGTTGTCAAACACAAACGTAAAAATGATCATTCTATTGTAGGTGTTTTGCCTTCCTCGTAATCACACAAGAATCTTCTTCATTTACGTTCGTGAACAAAATGTGATTAAAAGGCGCACAACACATTTACCGTTTAATCTTTTAAAATTTATTTAAACGCCAACCATTGTTCTCAAATCAGTCCCTCTCAGTCGTCAACCGGAAGTTCCTACTTAACTCAATCCCAGAACGTTAGTAAATGGGGCAAACGCCCTTTGCGCAGGCATTCATGACAAGTAAACACTGCAGATTGCGACGAAGAAACAAATTTCAAAAGTAACTAATATATTGTTGGATTAGGAAATACTGATAAATGATTTCAGATTTAAAATTATAAGTATTTACGCGATTGTGTTTACTTCACTTGTTGGTTGGCTTGCCACATTACACAACGATGAGCAGGATACAGCAAAACCAGCCCCGACCTTTAGGGACCAATTTTCCGGCGCTATGACCACCTCAAATTGTCCTGACTGGTTTATCGCCCTCTGTGCTCCGGGGATTTGGACAGATAAGGACTGAATAACTTTGGTCGGACAACAACAACAACAACAACAAACAATATCAAGTAAGATAAACGGTAGCTAATACCCACCATACCACTCTCCAGGGCGACCAGATTCTTTCATTGTCTCACCAACAATAACCTTGATGCAGTCCAGAAAATTGTCCTCCGGGATAGTTGGAAGGTAGGAATTCTATATGGAAGAAAAAAGTCGTGGAATACACGTTTTAGTTTTCCTTATTTTCTTCTAGCGATGACAAGCACAGTCATATCGCATGGCGTGCACTCTGACAACCTGTTCGCTTTACGACACCCTATTCCTTTATTCGTTGATTTTCTTATTTTATTCATCAGATTGATTAGTGCTTTTTTTAAAAGTGTATGACGCCAGGCAGGCCATGATATTTGTGTTCTCTTTTCAAACGCCAAACAAAAATTAAAATACTTCATTTTGGTCCGAGTAAAAATACAGAAAAAGAGACTTCATGATGACTACATATGTCCGTAAACTATTTACTGCAAGCACGTTAAAAAAAGAAATTACCACCATTGATTGTGGATAGGTCATCAACGTGTACAGAGGTTCAGTCAGTGACCCCGATCCAACGCACTGGATTGCGATGGATGCATGAATGACTATTTCAGCTAGGGTGTGATCCTGAGCACTCTTTCCAGGAAAAACTTTTAGGTCCCTGGAATCACCTCCTTGGTCGTTTTGAAGAAGTTGCATGGCGAAGGGTTGAGCCTACAAATATAGAATGGATATGAAACGTCACCATCGAGTAATATCTATTGGTAGTCTACCAACAGTTAACTGTCATTGAACTGTGCACCCCTTTCAACCGTTCTCGGCTCATGCAGGTCATTTGTCATTCGATCCACTGCTATTGAGAGTGGGGAGGTTATCTATGATCTAAGGAAGCGAAGAACATCTGTGAGACCTTTGAATTCTCAATAATAGGGAGCTTACGCAAAGACGACGACGCCGCCAACGAGAACATCGTCTGAGAATATTATAACCCCGAGTCGTTCGGAATGGAAAGTGTGTATCAACACTGGAGGAATAAAATTGGCATGAACGGTGTGGTTGTTCGAGAAAAGCTTTGAAATGTTTCGTCAGGTTCTCACGTCCTCTTCACAACCTCAAACTTGGTCGATTCGCGTCGTTGTCAGGACAAGGACGGCAAAAAAAATGTACCAAAATTTAAAACGCACGTGCAGGGCGTTCAAAGATATTATTTTTGCTCATTAAACCCATTGTTTTGTGGCGTTCTCGTAGCCGTCGTCGTCGTTCTTGTGTAAGCTCCCTGTCAAGAAACTCACGACAGCACTTTCTCTGACGAGGGGCGGACGATTGAAACGTCAGCCTCTCGTGTTTCAAACATCTAATGCCAGAACACCGCACATTTTTTGCACCTTTTTCACTTTCTTAACCAAACTTGCAATTGCTAAGATGATAAAAATGTTCATGTAACATAAATAAAGTTAACAAGTTGACAGCAAAAACGCGAGACCTTTTAACTTATCTGCAAGAATACACTGGAAAGAACCTAATCGTTTAATGTGTTTATTAACATTACTTGTGTATTTCTGGAAATTACTATAACCATGGCAACATGTATTACAATTCTCGGAAGTCTCACACAAAATTTGTAACCTTTGAATTCTCAGTGCTGGTTTGAATGTTATAATACTCACAGTAGCAATTTGCTGATCTTCTCTATGTTTCTATCTACGACGGGAGGATACTCTACTTCCCCGTCGTTAGTACAACGTTTATTTCACATGCTGGTATTTTAGTTGGGGTTTTCGTGTCACGTTGTACACGTTGTGGATGAAAAATTCAGTGCAAATCGTATTCAGCCTTGGCTGGATGGTGTTTAAATATAACCTGCCTGTTTATCAATGCCTGTTGCGATCCAATAGCGGTATTCTGGGTAGCGTTGACTTTGTTTTGACAAACACCGTCAATTACTGACAATCGCTTCGAAGCGTCACACCTATCAAGCCCAAACCATTGACGGCCCAAGCTCGGGTTACGCGCGAGACGTAGTCGCGAACAGCGTCACGTCAGCAACACCACTGTTTAAGGCATTTTTTTGTTTTTGTTTTTACTGGGTTGCCAGTATGGCAAACCCAGTCGGGGTCTGCGTTTTATTTGTTTGTTTTATTTTATTGTTACTTTTTTTGTCCGTGTCGGTAAAAGTCTTGCCTGTCACTCCCCTGCTAAGTGGTGTCTTTGTGCATAGAGCCTTCTGCGCGTATTTTCTTAGGATTGAGAGGGTAGTGGGAAATGCGTAGATTTCTCTGGTGGACACACTAGAACGATTAACTTAACCGGCAATGGCGTCGAAAGTCATGTAACGCGAATGGCATTTTAGTGGATCTTTGAACAAAATATACCCTTATGAAGCTCAATAATGGCAAGTCAATTGGATACTGAGCAAGACAGGCGGTGGAATCTTATAAGCGACGAGTAATGGACTTCGACAACAATCTTTCGCCCGTCGAGCCGAAATCAAAGTGAGCTGCATTTCTAATATTTTACCAAGTGTGCTGTTATGTAGAACCCTGAAACCAAATGAAAAATTCTCTGGTAACGTATGGGTTCAACAAAGACAGAGAACGAATCGAACACCTCAAGTGGATCTGTGATCAACTCTGCACAGTCTTCAGGTAAAAAAAATAATTGGAAATGTGACAGCCAAGAATTATTTGAAAGAAAGCTTGTCGTCTATTTTGTGCTTCATTATTCAAGGAAAAGGTTCTTCATGGAAACGGTTTGATCCTGAAATTTTAGTTTGTTGTAATATTGCGCATATTTGACACGATTGAGTTTTTTCTCTTCACGCACGTAATGAAATAGGAAGGGGTTTTTGCCTCTAATAGCAAATATGTTGTTTGTTTCAAAAAATTGTTCGCTGGAAAAGGTGGCCTTTATGAATTCATCATGTTTTATAATATGCGAGCTAACTGGATAGTTTTTATGGCAATAGTAAAGCATTTTCGTGTCAAAATGAGGTTAGCGTCTTTCTGTTGTTTTAACTTAATTAAATATAAAAATACATTCTGCCTCGTGAGTTTGTTATTCTCGTTAACCAGCAATGGCGTCGAAAGTGGAAAAGGATTCTGTGATATTTTCTGCCTTTGTGAATTATAATATCATGTTGTGTATTGAATTTTCGAGCTTAAGGTTGAAATGTGATACGGGAGGATATTTTTAGTATTGCCCTGTAAGCAGGAAAGGTTCACGAAAATAAACAGGTCTGTTGGAAGCGTGCTTGAGTTTCAACAAAATGAGCCCCAAAATCAGCAAAAAATTGTGACGCCGATGAATAATAAAGTAGCTGCTATTTCCAAAATGATGGATAAATAACCTCGTCTTGGAGAGTAAATTTTTGACTTTGCAGAAACAATGGTCAACCTCAAGAGTTTGGGCGATTGTGATCTTTGTTTTGAATTCGTTCATTTATTGTCAAACTTTATAACACTTGACAGAAAAAGAAACTTACGAAAACTCGGTATCTTGCCATCATTTCAGACAGATGCTTCACTGTTTGGCGAGTAAACATGCCGCGGTAACTTAATCACGGCGCCCGCTAAATTCCGGCGATGTCACTGTCGATTTCGCGATTTATTTGTGCAGCCACAAGTACAATAACAAAATTGAACGTAGCAAAAATCTCCCAAAATGTTTGTCGCTGATCGTAAGTTTTTATATTCTACATTCACGGTTCAAAATTAATGTTGTTTTCATGTCGTAAATATGTTATTCTCGAACGACCGTCCTGGAAACTTCCTTCTGCTCTTTCTAAAAACTGTGTATCAATATTTATTTACTTTTGCATCAATATTTGTTTTTGCATAAAGCAAGCTAACAAAATCTGTACCTTGCTGAGTTCGCATTTGTTAGCGTTAATAGTATTTTCGGTCCAATGCTTCTATTTTACGAAGGGGTATATGTTTTTGGTCACCCATCACTAACCCCGCCGGACAAGCTAAAACTTTAGTGAACTTTAGTGAACTTTAGTATTACAAAGCTGTCAGATGCTCAGAGGGCACGCTTAAACTTGCGGTGAAAAGAAGCTTATCAACATGTCAGCCCAGAAGCCAATGTTTCTCACTTCCCATTTATTTTCTTCAATCTTTCTGGGTTCAGTACTTTGCTAGTAACCACATGTCTTCTCAGGCTATTTACCCAAGACTTCTACCATGGCACTACAATGATAGACCATACCAAAACAATATCGTGCACTGTTAGAGCTATAACGCAAGGACAGATCTGTGTGAGGACCTGTGAGCCAAAGGGCCTCTGCTGGTATGACTTCTGGGTGAGCCCTTAAATGGTCTTAATGACCCCCCAATTTGAAAAAAATTGTCTGGAACGGTGCACGTACCACAGGCAACCCAGTGTACCCTCACGGAGGGTCTAGTTTGAGTACGTTTTACGACAAATAATAATAATAATAATAATAATAATAATAATAATAATAATAATAATAATAATTATTATTATTATTATTATTATTATCTTTATTTCTTAAGATAAAAATACATATCCCAAGTTACAATTAATAAGAAAGAAAAATTATAAACTCTAGAACTATTTACATATCATATTTAAAAATTATTCAGTTACTAAAAACGTTCTTAAATCTGTCAGTGTGGATCCTACGGACAGAGACTGACGTATTTCTAAGATTGTACCTCGTTTTCTTTTCCTTAGGTAAAAACTAGAAGAACGGAAATTAGGGGTCGTTCGATCTTTTTTTGTAAAGTGTCTTGTCCGCCTTCTATAGCAAGTCCCTAATATTTACATTCTTGGACATATACTTTCTCTTCATACACCGGTCTAAAAAATTCTGTATTACAGAAAGGTCGGAATCTGAGGCACCATAAACCGATAGAGAGTAAGAAAAATTTGGTAAAACTACTGCGTTAAGAAGGTGATCTACTTCCTCCTAGGACATTCCTTCCTTACGTAAAGATCCTAATACGAACAATGACTTGTTCGCCTTAATTACCTTCGCGCGCACGTGACTACTGTATTTACAATTTTGTTGGAAAGTAACACCTAATATGGATAACTCTGCGCACTGCGGTTTATTACTAACTGGCGCGATGTCCTGACTGAAACCTTTCTTACGGAAAATAATCTCCTTGCATTTTGTTGGATTGCATGTCATGCGATTACGGCTGGACCAGCTAAAAAAGGGACAATAATTGTAGAATCATCAGCATATTTAAACAAGGCTGGGCGATCTTCTAGATTGATTTCTAAGTCATTAATAAACGCGTTAAAAAGATATGGCCCACTGACACTACCTTGTGTCGTACCCCTACTTACCTCACGCCACTGTCCCTCAAAACCGTTATAAACTACTCGCTGCTGGCGTTTCTCGAGAAAGCTTAAATACCAGTTCGCAATAAGGGGATTCAATGGCAACTGCCTAAGCTTAGATGACAGGACTTCATGATTAACACAGTCAAATGCTTTACTAAAATCCATTGCAAATACTCGGACGGCTTTGCAAAGGAGCAAAGAAGCCAAATGTTATCAATAAATGAACGAAATAAAGTAAGTTAACTCACCCCGTATATATTTGGGTTGTCTTTTCGTAATCTTCCTAAGTCGAAGTCAAGGCTGGGCACAGCGATTCACGGAGAAATGTACTCAAAAGCCTTTTTCTCACTGAAAAGCGAGTTCGCTGCGCTGTTTTTCTTCCAACGAAAATAGCATAGTCTGTTTTCTTCCCTGTCTGATCAGCTTGCTGAAACATTATCCTTTTGGCTCGAATGAGAAAGATTTCCATCACATTTCTACACTGGAAAGTTGTCTGCCAATGCTTGTGCTCGCCTTTTCGACTACAGGACTGAAATTACGGATCTTTCCCGCTTTGCAAAGTGCTACTTACCCCTCCCGTACATAGTCGAATCCTGTGCGTGAAAATATATGTGGACTGACGTGGACTGTGGAGAAAATCGTGTGTTTCAAGGGCCGGATTCGACTGTGTACGGGAGGAGTAAGTAGCACTTGCACGTGGGCAGGATCCCTAATGTCAGTCCCGTAGTCAAAAAGATGAGCACAAGCATCGGTGGACAACTGAAAATGTGAAGGGAAATGTGAAGGAAATCTTTCTCATTCGAGCTGAAAGGATAATGCTTTCAGCAAGCTGATCAGACAGGGAAGAAAACAGACTATGATCGTTTCGTTGGGAAGAAAACTGCACAGCGAACACGCTTTTCAGTGAGAAAAAGGTTTTCGAGTACATCTCTCCGTGAATCGCTGTTTCCAGCCTTGACTTCGTCTTAAAAAGATTACGACTGCCTCTCAAACAACAACGTCCCAAGACAGTTTAAAGAGGTTCGAAAAGACAAAACAAAATAAACAAGATGAGTTAACTCACTTTTATTTCGTTCATTCATTGATAACATTTGGCTTCATTGCCCCTATGAAAATAACTCAAAAAACAAAACAAAATATTGTCTAGAACAGTGTTGCTGCTGACGTGACGCTTTGACAGTCACGAACCGCGCGCAACGCGAGCTTGGGCCGCCTATGCCCAAACTAGAATATTTCGTTAAATGGCCAAGACTAAAACTGGGTGGCTTTTCATCTTCTCACCGTTGTGGAAAGATTCCCGTCACTTCGGAGAAAACCAACAAGCTTTTCTTTAACCTAAAATTCAGTAAAAGAATGACAAGATAAACTAAAAAAACGGACAGCACAAAAGAAAAATAATAAGAAAAACACGAATACTTTGAGGTTCAATCAACTCATTCGTTTGGGTGATAATCCATTGATATTTCTACGAACAGCAGCTAAAAACGTAAATCCCTAACGAAAGGTTTTAAATATATCCGCTGTTTCAGTATTCTTAATATTACTATACTGAATATGTCCATAATTCTTCGTACCGGATTTAAGGACGTTCGCGCGAAAATATTCTAACATTGATTTTTTTCTGCAAATTTTACCATTGAAAGATGATGAGTTAGTGATGTCAGAAATGTAAAAAAATGGGGGACCAC
Organism: Montipora efflorescens; assembly: GCA_014634505.1. Lineage (NCBI taxonomy): Eukaryota > Metazoa > Cnidaria > Anthozoa > Scleractinia > Acroporidae > Montipora > Montipora efflorescens. The sequence goes on from BLFP01000134.1 coordinate 639,590, forward strand.
CGACTTCGTTTTGGAGAGAACTTGCCCGGAAGAACACCCTAAATCTGAAAAAATCCGGCTTCTTCAGCTAATAAGTGGACCCATCAAGTGAATTTAGTTAACTGTTGAGGTTCATTAAAGAACAAGTTCGCATTTAGCGACCATAGTTTCATCCGTCTTGCAGCCGCAAGATAGCAGGATTCCATGTCCCGAGGACAGAAATCTTGAAATTCTTTTAACTTCCCACATTGATTTTTTGTTCATTTTTGGACAATGTGGAGATAATTGTAAATAAAATCTGTTTCTGAAAAAAAAAGTAGGGATCACCGAACATCCAAGATCGTTGAATCCAAGCAAAGCTATAGCAATGGCCATCTGCCCCATCATTGCTCATTTTAGTAATTAGCGTGCGCGCTCGATGCATGACGTGGCATGTGAATTTGCGTGCGCTGTAAGGATGCGCAGTAGCAATTGGCGCGAACGTCCTTAAGGTACAATAGTCCATGAAACTTTCAGATTTGCATTAGGCAAGCTCAGTTTACTTATCAGATAAGCAAATTGGAATGAAAATAAAAAGACGCAAAAACCGGGGCCACTCGAGCTCTGGATTAAGATATACGACTGGACTGGAATAAGGATTGGATGAACGTTTGCCGGTTCAATGACCTCTCTGGCGCGTAGACATTTGATGAGATGCTTTTTACCCGCTGGTTAAATGAGGCTTCCGCTCTCAGACAATCAGGCACAAAAGTAACACCCAAGAGATTGCAAGTGCCTCATTCCTTAAGTGACCTGGCATAGAATACAAGATCGTTCGGCGGATATGGGATAAAATTTGTTCGTTTCCCAGGCGTCAACTAGCAACCCATTTTGAATTTAGAGCATACCTTATCAGAAACGTTCTGGCGTTGGGATGATGCATTTACCAACGTCACCTCTCGATACAGCACTAACAAAAGTAGAACGTCCTTGTAAACACCTTCGCCTTCAATCTCCTGCAATTGCAATGAAGTGATAAAACATCGTATCGGGTTTGATCAGTACACAAATCCTCACTCTACTCTTATTTATCAACGTCTCCAAAACCCTAATGAAAATGTAAATTCACATAATTCACTAGGACAGTTATGATTCCAACTGCCAAAAGGATCAGGGGTATAGTTATAGCTTTACTTTGTAACTGTCAGTTACAATAAAGAGAACCATTACTATAAAATTTCGTCTAGAAATTAAAATCATTTTTGGAATCATAAAAACGTTACTCATACTAGCTGATTAAATAAGAACGATTCTTACCGTCATGGCATCAGCAAAGTCTTCAATGTTCCCACTGATGATTCCTTTCGCTAATCCTTCGCGAGCGTCCCGATACTGTTTGTTGTGGACGACAAATCTGTCCTGGATTACACTTTCCTCCTAAAAATATATTTTATTTTTCCGTAAGGCAATGTTGAGAATTAATTATACTTTCTGTCCTTTTTGATCTTTACATGAAAAGCATCCACCATCATTCCCTTGAATGAAGACTGCAGAGGCCCAGTTTCGGAACGGCTCGGTAGCTTATCTAGGGTCCGAAAATCTGTTTTATCCTTACTCTGTTTAAATCAGGACGGGGGTTTCAATAGCGCGAAATCTGGACGTAATACAACGCGACAACCTGTAATAACATTCGTCGCGACATTTAGTCGGAGACTTTGTATCCTTTCCTGTAATCACTGCGTTAGTCTCACCTGCTGACGAGCTTCTGGTGGTATAATCCACTGTAGCTCCTGAAACCTTCCAAGGGTCCTGACGCAATCGAAGCCATACCGTCTTACTAGCTGCCTCACTAAAAACAACTGCGGAGTTGTGCTGGCGCTTTCCAAGCAAAGTCGTTTCACAGACTCCAGGAGATACTTAAATTCTCGCTGAACATCAAGGTCATTAGAAAACTTGGAGTCTCCCTCAATGAAAAATTTGTACAGGTAATTTGCTACCAGAGTTAACACATAGCGTCCTTTGGCAACACTTTCCAGGGCATTGGCGTTCATTAGAAAAGGCTCATCAGTGTAAGACGCAGCAGTCTCGAAGGCAGCGAATACTTCATCGCAAATCTTTTTGGCGTGTTTCAGTTTAACAGTTAACTTCGAATCAGAGATTTTTGCCTGGTAGCGACTGATCAGATTGTCCTGAAAATAAAATGCAACAAAAGATGAAAGCAAGAAGGTATGCATCAGCCACTGACAAACTTGAAAAAGAAGAAACAACGAAAGTTAAATTTGACATAGCAGGTTGCCATTAAGACACATTTTGATGGTTTGAATCAATTTGAACGTAGCTTTGAAAGTTGCGATTCAAAGACCCAACGTTTCGACTTCCGTCTAGGGTCTTCATCAGGGGTGGTCCAATGTTATTGCAAAAGGCCTTTTGTTATGCTACTAATTTGCTAAATATGTATTTTTATTTATCTCCACAACTTTAACAAGATTGTAGAGACTAAAATGACATGACGGAAAAAGGGCCTGAAGTAGTTAAAACTAATACTGGCCCTATGCTACAAAGTTTTATTATTTTTACGAGAGATATGCTTTTTTGTTAGGCAGGAAAAGTAAACATAAACTAGAAATTAAAAACAAAAGAGAAACATAGGGTACCAATACATACACAAGATAAAGGAATACTGTGAGAAGTACACGAGTCTGAGCAAAACAATTACATTTGACTATTTTAGTAATGGGAAAGGTATAATTTGAACAGATTTTTCTTTAAAAGTTTCTTGTTTGATTTAGTTCGAATAGAAATAGGACAGGACGCCCTAATGATAGTAGTTGGTGTCCTTTTCTTTTAATAAGGTGCAAATAGGTGATAAGAAAAATGAAGCTATTTTGAATTCGATAATTCCACTTCGACCAAGAGAGTAAGCTACAACAATCCATCCGTCGATCAAGTTACATAATTGTACGAACGAAATGATATATGAAATGATATGAATCTGCGAGGATCATAATTTGGTTTTATCAACGGAGTTGACAATGTAAATTGGCCACCGTACAGAGATTCTAAAACCTGACGTCTCGAGCGTTAGCCCTTCGTCAGAGCGAATCGGTTAGGGAGATTAGAATGACGAGCGACTGCCTTAGATGCATCTTTGTCATTTTTCTCAACATCACAACATCACGAAGCTTGAAGCATTTCTCAACATCACGAAGCTTGAAGAAACTCACCAAGGAGCTACGCCAGGAAATCGTAAGTTACCTTTTTCCTTTTCCCACACTTAGCAGCAACTTAGCTTTCCGTTTAGCCACTCTCATTTTCGCCAAAACTAGGTTTTGTAGTCACATCAATTTCATCGGCCGTTGCCTCAATTCTAAAGTCATTCCTAAAGGTTTTCGCTCAAACTTTCATGCGTCTACATTCTCTCACTCGAATCTATATCTTTACCAAATTCGATGCGCGCAAAATTCTTTTTCACCTAATATTATGAGGATCACAATTAGAGCCATGTGCCAAAAACGAAACGTACTGTCTTGACAAACAAATTCTTCAGTGCCGATCCGAACTTTCCAAAATCTGTCCAGCAGTTTTATTACAATCGATTCGCGCTAAAATCCGACAACTTAATTCTGGACTGTTTGACCATTTACACCAAACCAAGACTCTAAAACTTCAACAATTAATAGGTCCGCAAATTACAGACGAGACTACATTGCATAGCCATAATACCGTAGTTACAATTCCAGAAAATCTTCCGCTTACTGACTCAGAGAAATCTGTTCTCAGTAAGGGCCTAAATTTTGTCCCTATTACCAAACGCACCAACGAATTTTCTATTAAGCAAGATGTTGAAAAATTCCTTCGCCGCGTTCAGTTAGAAGCCTTTTTTCATGACAAAGAGGCCGATTCGGACACTTCTAACAAAGATGTTTTTGAAACACTTCAAGTTCGCAAATCTAAATGGACTCCCCCAGAGGGACAATTTGCCTCTAGATTTTTTCACCAAAAAATGTCGACACGACATTCACAAACTTAAATTCAATCGTAACACTAAATTTTCCAACCTTTCCTCGGAAGAGTGGGCGGCGCTTAAAAATCTTAGTAAACGCAATGACATAGTTGTCAAATCGGCCGACAAAGGCGGCGCGGTAGTTGTTTGGCGGTCCGACCTTTACCAAAAAGAAGCTTTGCGGCAACTTTCGGATACCTCGTTTTATGCCAAAATTCCTAAAGATCTTACTTCCAAAAATCAAAAACTTGTCAAAGACACCATTCAAAATCTTATAGTTAATCAAGAATTACCGGACACTGCCACTAATCTCATCATCAACACCCCTAGAACTTCGTGCATTTACTTCTTGCCTAAAATTCACAAACCCAACAACCCAGGTCGCCCTATCGTTTCTGCCTGTAGTTGCCCCACCGAACTCATTTCTAGCTACTTAGACAGGATTATGACGCCTATCGTCAAATCTTTGCCATCATACATTAAAGACAGTACACACGCACTACAAATTTTCCGCGATTTCAATTTCTCCGGCCAAGACAAACTTATTTTCACCATGGACATTACATCTCTATACACAGTCATTCCTAATAGCGAAGGTCTTCAAGCACTTAAACACTTTTTCGATCAACGCACTGTCAAAGAACCTAGCTCGGAAACGCTCCTCCGCCTTGCCGAACTAGTTTTAACGCTTAACTGTTTTTCATTCGCCGGCAACTATTACAAACAAATTAATGGTGTAGCGATGGGCACAAGAATGGGACCTAGCTATGCCAATCTTTTTGTAGGATATGTTGAACACCAATTTTTTAGTCAGTACAACGGCCCCAAACCTGAACTCTACGGCCGTTACATCGACGACTGCATCGGCGCTATTTCATCCAGCAGAGAAGAACTCGATCAATTTATAACCTCCGTCAACTCTTTTCATCCGGCTCTTAAATATACCTGGGAAATTTCGGAAACTTCATTGGCTTTTCTAGATATCAAAGTTTCTATTAGAGGCAACGTGCTATGTACTAGTGTGCACTACAAACCTACTGATTCACACAGTTATTTGTTGTATTCATCGTCACATCCATCACATGTCAAGAACTCCATCCCTTATTCTCAATTTCTTAGACTTCGACGTCTATGTAGTGATGACTCCGATTTTTCCAGCAAATCAGAGGAGATGTGCCAGTTCTTCGAAAAACGTGGCTATCCTGTCTCTGTGGTCAAAGCGGGCCATCATCGCGCCCAACAATTTGATCGACAGTCATCACTACAAACGTCACAAAAAGATAAGAATGACAGAATTCCATTCACCCTCACTTTCCATCCTCATAATCACGCAGTCAAAAGCATCATTCTTAGTAATTTTAAATTACTCCAAAATGATCCCGAGACTGGTAGAATCTTTTCGCAACCTCCACTTATTTCATTCAAACGCGACAAAAACGTAGGCAACTTTTTAGTTAGAAGCGCGCTCAAAACTAACGAGCAACCCGGCACTTTCAAATGCGCGCGCTCACGATGCAAAACTTGTCTTTTCATTGTTAACACTAGCAAGATATCGGGACCTAAGCGATCTGTTAAGATCACCGATCGTTTCACATGTACCTCCGCAAATGTCATTTATTGCATAACCTGCACGTTATGCAATAAATTATACATTGGTGAGACAGGTAGACGACTAGGTGACCGATTCCGCGAACACCTTCGCGATGTTGAGAAGAATGACAAGGATGCATCCAAGCCAGTCGCTCGCCATTTTAATCTGCCTAACCACTCCAAAAAACACATGGCTATCTGCGGCCTTTCCCTACATCTAGGTACGACGGAAAGCCGCAAGAATCTGGAACAAAAATTCATCTTTCAAATCGGCACCCTTAATCCTCACGGTATTAACGAACGCTTTTCATTTAACTAATATATTCCTATTTTTCACGTTGCCATGTTACCACCAATAGCGTAGCTCCTACTCTACTATAAAAACTACACGTAACCCATAATCCCTCGATTCGCTCTGACGAAGGGCTAACGCTCGAAACGTCAGCTTTTAGAATCTCTGTACGGTGGCCAATTTACATTATCAACTCCGTTGATAAAACCAAATTTTTGTATACTACTTCCCCACCGACGCAGCACCACAGTTTCTTTAGAAACTACCCCTTCATTCATTTGTCATTCAACCGCTGCGACCACTAACCTTGTTGTTCTAGTATTTTTTAATCCACAGATTTCTAACAGGAGACCCAAGACGACGATGCCAAGCTTGAAGAAACTCACCAAGGAGCTACGCCAGGAAATCGTAAGTTATCTTTTTCCTTTTCCCACACTTAGCAGTAACTTAGCTTTCCGTTTAGCCACTCTCATTTTCGCCAAAACTAGGTTTTGTAGTCACATCAACTTCATCGGCCGTTGCCTCAATTCTAAAGTCATTCCTAAAGGTTTTCGCTCGAACTTTCATCCGGCTACATTCTCTCACTCAAATCAGTATCTTCACCAAATTCGATGTGCGCAAAATTCTTTTTCACGTAATATTATGAGGATCACAATTAGAGCTATGTGCCAAAAACGAATCGCACTTGACAAACAAATTCTTCATTGTCGCTCCGAACTTTCCAAAATCTGTCCAGCAATTTTAGTACAATCGATTCGCGCTAAAATCCGACAACTTAATTCTGGACTGTTTGACCATTTACACCAAACCAAGACTCTAAAACTTCAACAATTAATAGGTCCGCAAATTACCGACGACACTACATTGCATAGCCATAATACCGTAATTACAATTCCAGAAAATCTTCCGCTTACTGACTCAGAGAAATCTGTTCTCAGTAAGGGCCTAAATTTTGTCCCTATTACCAAACGCACCAACGAATTTTCTATTAAGCAAGATGTCGAAAAATTCCTTCGCCGCGTTCAGTTAAAAGCCTTTTTTCACGACAAAGAGCATGATTCGGACACTTCTAATAAAGATATTTTTGAAACACTTCTAGTTCGCAAATCCAAATGGACTCCCCCAGAGGGACAATTTGCCTCTTTAGATTTTTTCACCAAAAAATGCCGTCACGACATTCACAAACTTAAATTCAATCGCAACACTAAATTTTCCAACCTTTCCTCGGAAGAGTGGGCGGCGCTTAAAAATCTTAGTAAACGCAACGACATAGTTGTCAAATCGGCCGACAAAGGCGGCGCGGTAGTTGTTTGGCGGTCCGACCTTTACCAAAAAGAAGCTTTGCGGCAACTTTCGGATACCTCGTTTTATGCCAAAATCCCTAAAGATCTCACTTCCAACAATCAAAAACTTGTCAAAGACACCATTCAAAATCTTATAGTTAATCAAGAATTACCGGACACTGCCACTAATCTCATCATCAACACCCCTAGAACTTCGTGCATTTACTTCTTGCCTAAAATTCACAAACCCAACAACCCAGGTCGCCCTATCGTTTCTGCCTGTAGTTGCCCCACCGAACTCATTTCTAGCTACTTAGACAGGATTATGACGCCTATCGTCAAATCTTTGCCATCATACATTAAAGACAGTACACACGCACTACAAATTTTCCGCGATTTCAATTTCTCCGGCCAAGACAAACTTATTTTCACCATGGACATTACATCTCTATACACAGTCATTCCTAATAGCGAAGGTCTTCAAGCACTTAAACACTTTTTCGATCAACGCACTGTCAAAGAACCTAGCTCGGAAACGCTCCTCCGCCTTGCCGAACTAGTTTTAACGCTTAATTGTTTTTCATTCGCCGGCAACTATTACAAACAAATTAATGGTGTAGCGATGGGCACAAGAATGGGACCTAGCTATGCCAATCTTTTTGTAGGATATGTTGAACACCAATTTTTTAGTCAGTACAACGGCCCCAAACCTGAACTCTACGGCCGTTACATCGACGACTGCATCGGCGCTATTTCATCCAGCAGAGAAGAACTCGATCAATTTATAACCTCCGTCAACTCTTTTCATCCGGCTCTTAAATATACCTGGGAAATTTCGGAAACTTCATTGGCTTTTCTAGATATCAACGTTTCTATTAGAGGCAACGTGCTATGTACTAGTGTGCACTACAAACCTACTGATTCACACAGTTATTTGTTGTATTCATCGTCACATCCATCACATGTCAAGAACTCCATCCCTTATTCTCAATTTCTTAGACTTCGACGTCTATGTAGTGATGACTCCGATTTTTCCAGCAAATCAGAGGAGATGTGCCAGTTCTTCGAAAAACGTGGCTATCCTGTCTCTGTGGTCAAAGCGGGCCATCATCGCGCCCAAAAATTTGATCGACAGTCATCATTACAAACGTCACAAAAAGATAAGAATGACAGAATTCCATTCACCCTTACTTTCCATCCTCATAATCACGCAGTCAAAAGTATCATTCTTAATAATTTTAAATTACTCCAAAATGATCCCGAGACTGGTAGAATCTTTTCGCAACCTCCACTTATTTCATTCAAACGCGACAAAAACGTGAGCAACATTTTAGTTAGAAGCGCACTCAAAACTAACGAGCAACCCGGCACTTTCAAATGCGCGCGCTCACGATGCAGAACTTGTCTTTTCATTGTTAACACTAGCAAGATATCGGGACCTAAGCGATCTGTTAAGATCACCGATCGTTTCACATGTACCTCCGCAAATGTCATTTATTCCATAACCTGTACGTTATGCAATAAATTATACATTGGCGAGACAGGTAGACGACTAGGTGACTGATTCCGCGAACACCTTCGTGATGTTGAGAAAGATGACAAAGATGCATCTAAGCCAGTCGCTCGTCATTTTAATCTCCCTAACCACTCCAAAGAACACATGGCTATCTGCGGCCTTTCCCTACATCTACAATTGTAGGTACGACGGAAAGCCGCAAGAATCTAGAACAAAAATTCATCTTCCAAATCGGCACCCTTAATCCTCACGGTATTAACGAACGCTTTCCATTTAACTAATATATTCTTATTTTTCACGTTGCCATGTTACCACCAATGGCGTAGCTCCTACTCTACTATAAAAACTACACGTAAACCATAATTCCTCGATTCGTTCTGACGAAGGGCTAACACTCGAAACGTCAGCTTTTAGAATCTCTGTACGATGGCCAATTTACATTATCAACTCCGTTGATAAAGCCAAATTTTGTATACTACTTTCCCACCGACGCAGCACCACAGTTTCTTTAGAAACTACCCCCTTCATTCATTTGCGAGGATCATAGGTTTACTTGACTTCATATCCCCAGTTCAGTATGATTCAGTATATGATTCACTTCATATATCATTTCGTTCATTGATTCACTCCTCACGGGTTAGAACCCACAAATTACCAGCTCCCAACGTCATTGGCTTCATAGTTCAGTTGGTTAGAGCGTTGCACCGGTATCACGAGGTCACGGGTTCAAAACCCCGTTAAAGTCCTGAATTTTTCAGGCAACTACTAAAATTGCGTTCATAACCGCGAGGATCATAGCTCTACTTGATTACATAATTCTGCAAGTACTTTTTTCTTTACGGGAAAAAAGAGTTAAATTGTTACCACAGTTACCTCCATGCATTGGACGCAAAGGAAACAAACTTGTATAATGTGCTGCGGCTCTGGCTGTAAATTCTGAGCTTCTTGCAAGAAAACGTCTAAGTGTTCTTTCACAAACGATTGGCTAAGCAAAGAAAATAAGAAAGGAGCAAAAAACCAGTTTTGTAAATTCCAGCCTATACATCACACGGGAAGGGGGGGACTGTGGACTGTTAACACCCCTCACTTCCACTTTACAACGCGAGTGTCAAAGAGCGCTTTTCAATTCCTCCTTTCCCTGCACATGTGAACGAATACATGAATTTGTTTGTGACTAGCCATTTAAGTAAAGTAACGTGGTACATTTATATAGCGCCTTTATCACAAACGTCTCAAAGGCACTTTACAATGATCAATTTACTCCCAGCGGACTGGAAGCATATACAAGCGCAAATGGCAGCCGCTTCTAAGCAGTCCATGCATGCTGCTACTCATTTTACCGACCTCGGAAGGATGGAAAGCTCAGTGAACTTTAGCGGGAAAAAAGGTCGCCAAATATTCCACTCTCGGCAGAACCGGGAATGGAACCTGGGACCTTAGGGTCGGAAGGCAGAAATTGGCCAGAGATTGGCCAAAGTCATCACTTTAGTAATAACTTTACGTCACTCAATCGAAAACCGATCTAATTAGAAAGTATGTGAATAATAAGTTACCTTGAGCGTAAGAGCTGCTGAAGAAGAAAAGAACGCACCACAGGTGTTGGGTCAATTTGGTAATCAGGAAAAGGGGAGAAATCCCGTGTCTGTGTGCTTTGCTGACCAATCACATAGCGCATGAGATGAGAAAGAGCGTCTTCTTCCAATGCTCTCGACGATTCACCAAAACAAAACAATGAAACCAGCTCCATAAAAAAGGCGTTGCACCGACGACGATATTCGGATTCATCGCCCCTTCATTTGAACAAACAGAGAACTATTAAAAAGCGTTGCGTAAGGCGGAAATCGAGCTATCACAGCTTCTTAGGAAGAGACTACGCATGAAAAACATAGATATTTAAAATGCGGAGAGAATTGTGTTATGATTTCAGTTATAATCGTTAACGAAGCAGTAACGAAAGGAAAGCCTGAAAAGCTCGGGCTTGAACGGGGACTAACGGGAAGTATATTCAAGCCTGAAATTTTTTTACTTTTCTTAAACACGGTTTCCTATCATTAATGGCTGTGTTATTGACACAAAGATTAATAAATAACAATGTGACAAAAATACCATATTTAGACACTTTCTTTTACCTCTTTAGGGCCTCCTCACTGTAGCTTATCAGGAACTTCTCGATGGTCTTTAACGATGCCAGTGAAGAGAAGTCTGTTTCCTCCCCGAGAGCCTTCAAAAAATTTTTTAACAAGAATCCTTTTTGTAAATCGTAGAAGGGGTTGATCTTCTGACGGGAATACAAAAATTTGCGTCTAAATATCAATGGATTGTCAGTTTCCAAACATTCTTGTAATACAGGAAAACATGGGAAGCAACAGGAAGATTGAAACGGAAATGGGAAGGTGAGTGAGCACCAATTACAAAATCAAATTACAAAATCAAAGCAGGACGATTTCCACATGAAAAGAACGGAGCGTTTTTAATTAAAAGCACTCAAACCTTACCTTACTTTGCACACAACTTCAAAATGGTCTATTCACGGCTTCTTTAGTTCTTAAAACGAATGTAATTTCTATTGATTAGGATGAACATATAATTGTACGATTACAAGTTAACTGACCTTCCACAGTCGAAGTACACTTTCCGAATTAAAGCCACTATTTTTTTCATTCAAAGAAGTCACATGTTCTACAAACAGCCTCACAGCTCCTGCTCTCTGCCACATCGACCTATACGCGGACAGATAGCAAGACGAAAAAATCTTCATTTAATAAGAACTTTAACGGATAACATGATTATTTCAGCGTTTAGCGAAACACGGTGGATGCCATTGAGGTAAACTTTCTCTCCTGATGAACCATTTAACCGCCCCGTCCATGCATTACTACCACTTAATATATGCTGAGCAATGGTTGGTTAACAAAATGCAGCTCAGCAATTCTGGAAATTAAAAAAAGCATGATTGGTTTGATGAGAACGACACGCAACTGCGATAGGAAAGACAATTTGATGTCAGTTCCCAACATCGACTCCAAAGGGGATTACAGGACACTTTACCTGCAGAGACCAATCAACATTTTTGCTTTGTCTCCATAATTTGAAGTCGTCTCGGTTGCAGCTTGAAACCTCTCAGTCCCCATCATTACTTCAACTGATTGCCTGATTGACAGCACTCTGTCACACCACTTTCGAACGGAGTCTGGGTCCAACAGCACTTCATCAGACGGGTTAAACTCTTCAAGGCAAATGTGCAGGGCAACAACGTCTAAGAGCTGCAACGACACGAAAAAACGTTTGACTAGTTTCTCGAAAAATGTTCCTGACAGCAAAATCAAGGTTACAGAAACTTTTTTCGACATGAAAAGTGCCAAGGAGCTGACTGGTGCTAAAGGAATAGTGACGGTTAATATGACTGAGGTAAACTGACTGCTTATATCACTGGAGGG
>BLFP01000134.1:659467-666967 GCA_014634505.1 Montipora efflorescens
AAAAAATGCATAGGCATTGTTTTCGAGTTCTCTTGGGACATCTTCATGTCCCAGGAGAAATTGCAAACAATGATTATGCAGTTTTTTGGGGTTGACTGAGTCAAGGAGAACGGACCTCGCCGGATGCCATGAACTCGGGCCAAATATTTTCCTGTCCGGCTGAGACATTTAGGCTATTCTTGAGCACCCAAAAGATGAAGTTTGGACAAAAAAGTTACAAATTTGCACAGAAAGATTATGTAATGTGTTGTTAGTATTTGATTTTCTGGCTGGAAATAACTTGGATGTTTAGGAGCGACGAAATCCTCTAAAATCGCACTGTACAGAGCAGTACGTATTCCCAACAGGGCCATGCGGCTTTTTCCGGCCCTCCTCGCGCTAATGCGTACAGCCCTCATACGGGGATTTTTCCAATAGTTTTACAATGAAAGCGCGCGCGGGGCCGTACGCCCTATAAATGATAAGATGATTTCAGCATCAAACTGAAAGGAGAAAATGTCCCAATATGTACACAAAAGAAAAAGCAATTTGACGCGTATGATCCATTCACCTGCTACATTTCTTTGGACCAGTCACTTCAGCAAAGTCATTCACCCAATTTTGAAGTTTTTCAACCAGCCGCATCTGCTCTGAAGTTAAGCTCGTTGATGTAACCAGGAAGTGTTTCTCCAAACGGTTTATCAGAGGAATGGGAAATCTGTTGTAAACCACTTCCTTTTCAGCGATAACTATTAGCCTAAAAACAACCAAAGTTGCTTTGACGGATATCAGAAGACAAATGGAATGAAAAGAGGTTTTTTTTAACTCGTTTAAGTTCTACTACGATAAAAAAAACTCAGTTCTCGTTTTTCTTCACATTTCGCAAGTAATTGCGTTGAATGTTCAACAGGCGAAATTTTCTGTAGTAATTTCAAGAGAAATACTGTCAAGGGCATGGGTTTAAAATCCCATTCAAGGCTAGATGCTTTTGTGAGTGGTGGGGTGGGGCTCCCTTCAACATCAATCACCAAAAACAGCTGTTCGTCCAGGGCCATAGATAATCAGATTCCAAATCACAACCAACTACCCACAAAGATATTTTCATAATGAAGTACTTAAGGTGAGCAAAAAATATTGTGTCCCTCACTTGAAATCATCATGGACGCGGCATTTAACACGGTGAGTGCCAAGACCAAGATCCACATACTTCTGTCCTCCAAGATACACATAGTACTGAAAATAAAGTTTAATTAAGCTAGCAGTGGTGAGTTACAAAAGAAGCTGGTCCTCCATTTGTAAGAGAGTGAAGCTGCACTATCTTGTATCAACTGAGCTAATTGGTAATGCTACCGTTGAAAGGTTTAAAGCTACTGTTCCTTAAGTTAGGCCTTTGAGGTGAATTCAAAGGGATTAATCGCTCTCTGAATCATTTTCCCCAATAATGGATTACGATATGGCATTTCAATAATTGAATCACTTCACACATCAACGCGACAAGCTATATCTTGTTAAGCAGACGATGACAATACCTCTATGGGTGAAACCTGGCTTCCAGGCAACAATATGGTACACAAGTTTCATACCTGATTGAGTGCGTCATACAGACTCTCGTAGAGACTTTCCAAGTTCAACAAGATAACTGTTCTTCCAGTTTCCATGCAAACTTTGATTCGATTTATGTTGCGACAGATCTAAAACCATTCAAATAAACAAGGTTGCAGCAAAGTACTGACTCATTAATACTCTTGATTTTGCGATCAAATGATAATACCTGTGTGTACTCCTGGTCATTTGGAAAGCTACTTCCGAAAATCACTACTGCATCATCTGACGTCTTCAAGAGATGCTGCTGGATGATTCCTAACGCTGCATAATTTTCAGTAAGGATCAACAGATAGCGGTTCTCACTGAAAGAGAATTAAGAAGTCAAATTTATCGAGAGGAATCCTGGCTAAGGAAAGCGAAACATTTTTTTCTCTAACATATAAAGAAACGATAAGCGGAGAAGAATTGTAATATACCTGAAATTAGTCTGGTCCGCCACATCTTCCCTCGCAAGACTTGCTTCAATAAGTCTGATCGTTGTTAAGCTTCTAACTTCTGGATCGTCCTAGTGAGCAAACGGAGACAATTATACCATCCGCCGTCCCTTGAACACTGTTATTTGTAAATTAGCCTATACTCACATCGGAATCCTGGACGTTGGGCAGTTGACGTTTGAATATTTCCACTGGCTTTCTTTCAATTAGACCACCAAAGTTCCTTCTAATAGCGTGTTCAAGCTGATGCCAACCAGGTCTTTGGCCAGATTTAGCAGCAATAGCATAAACCATCTTAACGAGGCTTAAATGAAATAAAAAATAATACCATGAAAGTCGTGGTTCAGACGTTCTAACCGATTCTATATCCCATTTTGCCGTACTAATATCTGGAAATTTTCCATCATGTACCATGGCCCAGTCTTCTTCAATAAGTTATGCTCTGAAATTCGAAATGCTCATTCATTATATTTTTTTCAATCTAAGATTAAAACGTATCTTTTGTCATGTTATTAATCAGATTCTGATCTATTTTCCTCCTTGTTCTTGTTACTAGTGTAAAATAAGGAAAACATCGTGTTATGTTTAATGGTAATTTAACTAAGCACATAAGCCCCATGCTTTCTTCTGGGCTCCCTTCCCATGTGATAATTTCTTTTTTATGCTGTTCTTTGTAATGTATTGTGGCTAAATAAACTGAACTGAACTGAACTGAAGTGATCCTCGCACGTATCTGGACAATTAAAGCAATTGTCTCGACTAGACACCTGGAATATTCAGATGGCTCCAATAGAATTCGAACCCATGAACTTTGCGATGCCGGTGCAAGGCTCTACCAACTGAGCTATGAAGCCACTCAGTTAGGATCATTTCAAATACATACATTTATTTCATTTATCCACTCCTTTCAAGGGAACACATGCGCCCAAAAAATTGACCTGCTCCGAACTGAGTGGCTTCGGCATCCCAGAGGTCATGGGTTCAAATCCGGTTGAAGCCACCTGAATTTTTCAGCTGTCTATGAGAGAAAATTGCTTAAATTGTCCAGATAAGTGTGACGATCACCTCTTCCCTTCGTCTATAATCCGCACTTCACATATACAAAATACGTAATACCATGTCAGTGAAATACTGTAAAACAGAAATTCTCCCAGTTGTCTATAAGAGGCAATTGCTTTAATTGCCCAAGTGTGACGATCAATTCTCACCTTCGTCTATAACCCGCACTTCGCATTTACAAAATACGCAATACCATGTCAGTGAAATCCGGTAAAACAGAAATTCTCCCAAAAATTCAAAATTCTATACCTGTAAAAGTCACGAAGCCCAAAAAATTCTTCTTTGTCACATTTCTTCAACGTTTCAAAGTCCTTCTGCTCTTTGTAAAGTTCTGCATAGCCATTTGCCAATGGAGGTATCAGAGGCTGAATGAGGTTTTTAATTCTTTTGTCTGTTGAGCAAATACCCCTGCAAAGCAAGCAATGAAGATAAGCGCTAGAAGTAACCAGTCATTTTAAAACAAAACGAAACAAAACTATTTAAAAAATTGTGACTGAAATATATGAAAGACGTGTACTGTAAAACAGGGTTCTAATGACTATGGGAAGTGAAGAATGATCACCCCGGTTGCGAGCAACTTGAGTGCATTTGCAAAGGACCTGCGATGACCATTCTCGCTTAGAGTTAGAAAGTGGCGGTGCCAATCGGAAAACAAGCACAGGGCTCGTTAAGGATACTGCAAGTATTGCCAAAGTTGATTTAAACCACTACTTCACAGCAAATGCAGCTCCTCCTAAGCCAGAGACACTTTCTTCGTATATTGCATATTATTAAATCCTCAACCTCGGATAATGCATTTCGCGTGCTCTGATTGGTTCACTCAATCTCGGTTATCAGCTCATATACCTTAGTTTGACCTTATATGGTAAATGATTCCGCTAAGCGTTGCTAAACAAAAAACTTTTCGCCGGAAAGCGAAATTTCTTTCTGAATAAAGGCATAAATGAAAGAATGTAGAAACTTTGGATCAATTCCGACGTTTAGAAGAACGCGAAAAGACAAGAAATGTTTTTTTGATGAGACTACGTCTGTCTGACCACAAGGTATTACGCAACATCGCATCTTCATCAAGTTTTTTCGATTTCGCTCGGATTTTCTCTCTTTTTTCGCTTGTATTTCGTACTTCCAAATTTTTGGAGTTAAAGGAATTTAATAAACAATTATTCCATTCGCGTTTGTTGGATATGAGACTGGTTATAGCCAACTCGGCGCTACGCGCCTCGTTGGCTATTTACCATCTCATATCCAACGCGCGCTCATGGAATAATTGTTAAATATACCATTATTGTCAGAAACCACGAAAAATGACTTCAAGTGTTAATTCCTTGTTTAGTTCGTCGCAGAAAACGCACTAATAAATAAGATACTTATAGCTCATTAAGACATAAGGCGTCCTGTTTCCGTCTTTTTCTAGACGAAAGAAACAGACACAATAAAAATCCTTGCCCGAGTCAGCTATCGCCGGATAATGCGTCTTTAGTACAAAGAGGGAAATTTTCTGCTCTAATCGAAACAATTTCGGCCTCTACGAACGGGAATGAGTTAAAATCTCACAATGCACTGTCCTTTAGCTCTTGTACATCAGGTACTCCACGTGACAACATGATACCACGATTCATCTTGGCAGGATCCAGGGCCCAGTTCGAGATCCCAATAAAAGCCACTCGTTGGGGTTTGTCTTCAGTTTCGATGACGTCATCTGATGATGTCACACCATCCTCTAGTAATGGATGCAGTGTTTTAAGAGGCATTAGGGGAGAGTCCTCTGCCAGGCCAACTTCATCAAGGACCACAACTGAAACAAATCTGTCCAGGTTTTTTCCTTCTTGTAGCTTCCTGCACTGGCGAAAAGTCCCCACAATACCGTCAGGGGTTGAAAGAGGACTACATTGATACGATGCCATATGGACCTGCAGTTAAAAGACCTATTATTCACAAACGCAGGGATAATTATAATAAAAAGTTTGTTCAAAAGGAGAAACCATATATATCTAACACAAAACATATAGCGAGGTAGCTGCTTGATATATTCTCCGGCTACGAACTAAACAAACAAGGCATTGCATGTCAAAACAGATACTCCGACATTAACTTGAACAATTTGTTCAAAAGTACTGAAAGCTAAAACTGCTCTGCAAGTTCGCGGCGCCTGACCCATCTTGTAATATATTAAATTAACATTTTCGTTGCAGACATAAATCTTCCAAACAGTCAACATAAAACACGTTTTTCTTCTCGAAGTTTCACTTTTCGCGCATTTTGACTCACGACATAATATAACTGGGAGCAACGGTGGAAACGTAACTGAATGTTGAGAAAATTGGGGGAACTTTAAGATTCCTATGCGACGGAAGGTATAAACCACTTTCTATTTACATGATTTGGAAGAGCAGGTGGTTTAAACCGAATTTGGGTATTTGTGAATAGACCATCCCTCCAACCAAAGGCTAGGCAAGTGCCATATCTCTTTTAGACTGAAGCGAGCTGTGAGTTGTTGGGGGTATGTCTCTGTTGTTCCCAGGCGATTTACCTGCTTGAGGCTTCTGAAGAGCTCAGACCTAGCGGCATCGCCTTGCATATTGTCAGCTACAACGGTCTTGGCCAGGGATTTTGAGCTGCCCGGCTTACCAACCACAAACAGGGGAATCCTTAGCTCGATGCACACCACCATCATGAAAACGTTTTCGCTAAGGGCTGTGTTGCGTGCAATGTTCGGGCCCAACACTAACTCGTTCAGCACAGCTCGCTGGCAGCTAACAAAAAAAGGATTAGAGCGTCAAGAAACAGCTACACATTTTCTTCGCAAACAAGACAAAAAACAAAACTTCTGGATCCAATTTCAACTGGCCGCATTAAAAAAACTACAGTTGTTTATGGTTGAAAACCATTTCGAGTAGAAGGCATTACAAGAATGATGATGCGGTTTTTCATCCATCTAATTGCACGAATACCTCACTAACCTTGAAATTTCGCGAAGAATCTGCTCTCCGCCACCAGAAAGTGCACATGGAGCTTCGAAGCTCTGAGCCACCACGTTTCGAAAATCTTTACGCCTGTCTTGCAGCTTAGCATGATAACAAACGCCAATTGCTAGCACCAAGGCACGTGTCACGGGGTCGATAAGCTCCTGCAAAGGGGTACGTTTATGGTTCTGTGCAAGTCTATACATTTGTAGGTCCCCTCAGCAAAACATAACACAAAACACACAAGGAAATACGTATAAAATACCGGTCGCTTAAGTTGACTTTATAACAGGTGTACCAGAATGCTTTTTGTACTGTTTCTGTCGCCATTTTTGCTTCGAAAGGGAAAAAGGATAATCTCACCTGTTCATCGAAGTCATCATCTTCTTCGTCAGAATCGTCACCTTCCTCTCTTCGTTGTTCATTCATCACGTTCCTCATCAGTCTTCCGAGAATATCCACATGGTTATAAAACCAGACCATCACTTGCATGGCCCTTTCGACATCACGAAGACTGACAAAACTGCACTCATCCTTAAATTTAAAAAGAAAAACACGATAAACACGGCACTTCTCTTGAAAGGTTAGGGTTGTTTTAGTGATGTTAAGGCAATGAACTGTAAACCTAACCTGTGACCTGTAAATATAGCTACCTTCACAGTTGCTCCCAGCTGTCCATGCGGATTTCATTGGCAAATAAAACAATGGGGTAATTTTGCATTGTCCTTTGTAACAAATCCCTTCAGGTTGTCAAAATTACTATGTATTTCCGCAACCTCGTTTCCAGGGTCTCTCTTCTCTACTTCCTTTGTCGTTGAGGAAGAAATTCTGGTTGCGGCTGGTCACGTGACTCCCAAAATCTGGGAGCTTTTCCAAATGTGTGTTGGTGGAGGGGTGGCAGTGTCGGCCTTGTCATGATTCGGCACGCATATTGATTTTTGTGGCCAGACGACTATCGAAACGCTTCACGGCAAGATTCGTCCAAGGTTTTTTTTATGTGGTACACATGGAATTTGACGTGAAAGGCAAAAAGTTGCTGTCTAACAGACGGAACAGAAAATATACTCGCGTCGTTCGTCGTGCTTGAAAAGCGTTGTTCGTGTGAAGGTCCGGATTCAAATTTCCTTGAAAATGCTCAAGCAAGCAATCGAGTAACGAAGAATGCTTAATAGTTTTCGGAGAAAAAAAACCAAAAAAAAAACCAAAAAAAAAACAAAAAAAAACTTCGGGTCAAAATGGCGGACGCTCACGGGTTTTCTTGCTCCTTCTTTACGCTCTTGTTGCTGTCCATCTACGCTGTATGCTGGTCAAGTGGTTTATCAAATGTTTGTTGGAGTCAATCTACATGTTATTTTCAACAATGTTTATCGTTAAGATCGTTCAAACCCCGCTTTACTTACTTATGTACAGCCTTATCGAAGAGCTCGAGCAATTACGAAATTCACCAAGCACGGCTTCAC
>BLFP01000134.1:671967-676914 GCA_014634505.1 Montipora efflorescens
AGATAAACAAAACTTGCCACATGGCGGGGTCGCCAAAATATGTTTTATAATCGGTATTAATACAACCACACGAAGCGCATTACAAGGTACTAAAGACCCACCACCACAATGAAAATATTAGGGACTTTCAGCAAATCGCTACGGCTGGCACTAATACGGCTGCCGGAAGTAAATGTCCCCCAAAATGAGACACTGCGCATGTACGTCGGTTGCATCCAACAGTAGTGTGAAATCTGACTACGCGAGTCGGGATGTTTTGCCGTAGTGGCTACTACGTCGGGTTTATTTCGCTTCTCTGGCCCTTTTCAACGGACATCTCAGCATTTTAAGAATTCCACTGGATACTATATCCTTTACAGTCAATTTTAAGTCAAGGATTGTGTTAAGGTTGCCTTTCATAAGCTTGTAAATCTGTATCATGAACTCACGATAAGTTTTGGCAAAGGTATTGGAATGGCGAAGTGAGTCAAGTGAAATATTCGTGTTCAGCACGAAGTTGTTTTTCTTCGGTTAAGTTTGCTTTGAGGATTTCGTAAAGATGTTTTATATCTGGATACTAAACGATGCAATTTTGCTTCTTTGAGTATAGATATATGTGTCTTTTTCACTTGATATTCTTTGAGATATTTGTTATTTCATCCATCAAATTGTTGTTATTGTACAAGGTGTATAGCATTCGCTCTTGCTCAGAAATAATCTGTTCGTCCTAGCAAGGCGAACAACGGCCATCGTCCTTTCGGCGAAGCCATTTGACTGTAAGAAACTAAATAACGAAATTTTAAACTCCTTAGCCCATGCTTCCTTGTATTTTGCTTTGCTAAACTTAAAATTTAGCAGACCACCGAGACGTACTCTCCACAGACCTTCTCAGTCACAGCAGCCGTAGTAGCACCAGCCGTAGTGATTTGCTCAAAACTCCCTATTATAGTAAACTCAGTCCCGAATAGCCAGGCTAGGCAGAAAAAATAGAGAAATTGACAAAACTTATTGTGGATATTCAACAGTGGGAATCTCATTTGGATACTTAAACAGAAGAAAGATTCAAATGTGATTGCCTTCTGTAAGGATTGCAAGCAGCAATGAACTGTAGCCTTTCTTGACCCAGTCCAACACGCCTGCCACGGATTCTTCGGTCTACCATGACCTCCTTGATCATGCTCAGTGCCTCAGTTGTATTCGCTTCATCAAAGAAGAGAACAGTGTCAATGTTCTTATCCTGGTTCTCTTCAGCCATCTTTTCTGCCTGTTTAACTTTTGCTTCAATGTCTTCGTATGTTGTACCTCCATGAACCTAAAAGAAATACTCGTTGGTAAATTGTTAAATCACATAAAGAGCAACTTTCCTCTCCTTTGACGATAACAGTCTACAACAGGATAACTTCAGAAGTAAGTCGCACAAAAGAAAAGAAGAAATGACATGATAGATATCGATTTTTGACAACCAGAGGCAGACGAAAAAGATACTATAATAGAATGAAAAATAAAATTCATAACACTAACAGATAAAGCCAAAAATTAAAACACAATACCGTTATTTTCTAGAAACCTTGTATTAATGCGTCTAGAAAAGTTCGAGAAATTAGTGGACTGCGAACAGTCCCTTCCCGGACAGTCGAGGAGTAAAAAAATTCCGAAAGCGCACAGCGAGGCGAGACTGGAGCAAGGAGAAAAACGGGAAGATATTGGGGGAGAGGTGGAGCCGCTCCCCCAGTCTCCTCCGCTCGCTCACTCCAGTTTTTCCCTTTTCGCTCGGCTATTTTGCCTTCCCTCTCGCCCATCCAGAAAGGGACTGCTAGCAGTAAAATAAATAAGCGCGAGATAATTTCATATGTAGTTTAACAGTGCGACAAACCAACCTTGACAAGCAACATGTTTCTTGGTCCCGGCTTAGGACCAGCCTGCAGTCCACACATATACCGAATAAGTCGAGTCTTTCCACAGCCAGTTTCACCCATCACGATCACAGGAATATTGCACCTGTTAGTCGAAACGAGTGTTTTAACTTTAAATTGTAATTTGTCGAAGTATTAGAAGTAGAAAGAAAACTAGTTGCAAATATTTATCGACAGACACTTTTAACTATGCCACACCTGAACCTCATGTGAATGGCCATGATCTTCTTAACGTTGTCTGTGGTCAGCTCATAGGCGGGGTCTGGATCGAAGTCTGGATTCCTGTTAATCCACTGAGCACCAATAACTGAACATAATTTCGTGATCTTTTCAGCTCTTAAGTGAAATACAAAAAGAATAACACGATTAAAAGCATTTTTCATGCAAATGTTGATCAATGGAAAACAGAAAAAATAATGAAATCTAATTATGTCTACTAACGCAACGGAATTTCATTAATATAAAGGAAATACGAAGCAATGCAAAATCTCAGCTAAATATATGCATGACTCAACAAGGATTCTCAGTCGTTTCTTTGAACGATAAAGGTAAATGATTACACCGTTTTAAATCATCACTCCACGTATTCTTCTTCCGGAATAGGGTAAATGGAACGCACCCTTAATGGTTGAAAGAGGAGATTGAAAAGTTTTGCTATTGATGGAACTTCGGTGACATGAATACACGAATAAATTATTGGAGAAAAAGCATCCATTAATTGGCTCGTGCTCCACTCTCCACCGACACAGCACCATAATTTAGTAACCCCTTCAAATTTAAAACGGTTGAGGCCCTGGAATACTAAATTTAACAGAACTGCAGGACAAATTGTCGAAAAAGAGTCGCATAAGGTTACATAATATTTACTTGTTCCAGTTGTCAGTGTTAACTCCAAAATCAACTCTCTGGGCTTGCAGTCCAATTCGTAGATTCTTGGGCATTAAACCTTTCTCCAACGTTATGTTTGTTTGAGGATCAACGAGGTCGCCATTAGAATTGATGGAAAATCCGAGAAATGTCAGCGTAATGTGGTCTTGATTGAAAAACAAGTACGGATGCGGGCTGAAAAAAAAGCGTCCATGTTCAAGATACGTGGTAAGTAGGATCCTAATTGTCATTTAAAATTCTAATTGATACGGTTAAAAGTTACAGCATGCCTCACCACCTCTGTCCAAAACATTTGAATGTACAGTGCCCAAGAAGAGTTTTGATTAAACACCCTTTTCTTTGGTCATACTTCGAGATGCCATCTACAAAAGTCACAAGGCATAACTCTACTGGTGTTCTTAGCAAGCGAAAAAGTTGAAAATAAGTAAGCAAGCAAGCTAGCAAGAAACCAAATTGAAGGCCTAAAGCTGATGTAAAACTTAGTGGGAAGTGATCCTTGCACTTAGCTGGACAATTTAAGCAAGATTCATTTTTAGCACTTTACTGTAAATAGGTTGTCTTGCTTAACCGTTGCTATACATCCTAGCCAATAACGAATCGCTACCGCTTTGTTCAAAATAACCGTAAAACCATGTATTCCTTCTTTCTGGCAGTTGCTTGATGATTGCTTCGTAAGAGGCATAAAACCCCGAGTAGCGTATAAATGTATTTGACCTAGTTCAAGTCTACGTATCTATTCAAAGCTATGGTAAAACCATTGAGCACTCTTTAGCTGTTGATCGATTTAAACATTTATCACGTCATTTTAATTTTATATGTATTCATATATATATGCAAATCAGGATCGCCTCACTACTCCCCAGTTGATCGGCTATGCACGGTGCTATCCCCTTAAGAAGTAATTAATAGTAGCGTGAGGAGAGGAATCTGGACAACTGATTGCATGAGTGAAAATGTGGTTCGGCCCGGAATTCAAGCCGGGTCTCCAGATTACTAGTCGGATGCCTTGTCCAGATTCCCCCTTCCACCCTATATGATTATTATTAATTCGCTAAGGGGATAGGACCGTGCGATTTGCCGAAAATCCTACCAATAATCTGGAGACTCGGGTTCAATTCCCGGCCGAACCGCATTTTCACTCATGCAATCAGTTGTCCAGATTCCTCTCCTCACTCTACTATTATATATATAGAGAGAAATTGTAGACTTAATTCTGTGTGCAATGAAGATACTAAAAACAATGAAAAACGAAAGTCTTCTTTTACTTTACTTTTGCGTTACGCGTTTCACCGCTGTTGCGGCTCTTCAGGCATAGCAAAGTGTGTTTATTGACTTCTTGAGATGCAGCTGTAATTGTAATTACATTTATAATGACTATTGTGAGCACGCGCAAGCAATTGACGTAATTTCAAATCATTGAGAACGAGTTTACTCTTCAAAATAAAAAATCTCTCTTTGTTCTTTCACATGTTTTCTGAAGAGCTGAGAATGTTGTAAAACGGAAAGATAGTGAACTGAACTTTCAGAGATTTTTTATTTTGAAGAATAAACCAGTTCTTAAGGATAAACAGCACCAGGTGGCAACTCTGTGTAAATCCTCCTCAAGCCTGATCTTGGCATCATTGCAATCAGTTACAGGGAAGGATAACAAGATTTTGGAGTCATTGACGTATCACTCAAGGTGACAAAACTGAGGTGCACCCGGTGTCCTAGCGGATTTGGACCCCCCTAGAATTGGATCCCCCGGTCCAAATCCGCTAGCGGACTTGGACCCCCCGGTCCATATCTGCTAGCGGATTTGGACCCCCGGGGTCCATATCCGCTAGCGGATTTGGACCCCCCTCCGCGGATTTGGACCCCTTAACAACTCAGTAAAAACATAACCATGCGAAGGACTTAAGACTGCCCCGGAGGGCGAGTGGCTCTGTAGTGTTTGCAGACCACCAAAGTCGAAACGCTTTGGTTATTGTTAAATGTAGGCGCAATTAATTCGAATAGTCCAGAATATTACAGACTTTAACGAATGACTTAAGAATGCTAGAAACTGTTAAAGGAAGGAAAAATTAGAAAATACGTTGCTTCACATCAGAATAAGAAGGGATTTGCTATAGTTCGAATTCAATAGTAAGTTTGTTGTCATTTAATTCATGCGTAGGCTATTCTATTA
>BLFP01000134.1:681994-706994 GCA_014634505.1 Montipora efflorescens
ATTAATTCTTTGTTTTCGAGGAGTTGAAGTGAAAAAGTGGAGTCAAACTAAACGCAGTAAAATGTACACCTCTTATTTAGTACTCCACTAATTAAGAGTAAAGTATACTCCCCTCCTAGTCAACATTTTTACAGGATAAAAATCCTGTTAATGAAGGCCGGTATCTTTCCACATTTTGGTGAGGGTTAATACGATGAGGCCGCTCTGAATCTTGCTGGTTTTTTCGTTTTTAATTGGACGACGCGGTAAGAAAAAAAGATCGTTATCCTCCGCCTTCTTGGATAACACACTAGAGAACAGACTGGAAACTAGTGAGCCGTTTTGGTCAGCAGTCACCGGTGCAGCCCTTTACTGATTTCGGCGGGTCTTTCGGCGGTTTTACTCGAGTTTGAATCAGTTGATCACAATTTGTGCTGACGAGTTTTTCGTTTGTTTACTCTTTAAATGCTGATCCAAAGAAAGAAAATGCTTACAACAACTCAAGCAAAAAGGTAAGCGTTAACTGAACTATAAGCAGATAATATTTGAAAGTGACAACACTTGTTCGTTTCATCATGGTAATAAAATTTTAAACCCCCTGTTTCAGTGTACGCACGTGATAGCGAATAGCTAATTGAGCATTGTCGATCAGGAACGCCGAGAAAGAAATGCCGGCAAAAAAGACATCAATTGAACACCGCGTTTCCGCGTCGCGCATATTACTTCGAGCAAAAAATTACACAACACAAGAACTTTTATTATCTATAGGCTATCAAAACTGTAGTTTTTATTAACATTTACTCTTCGATCGAACTGACTCTTGCCTTCGATCGAACTGACTTTTGGTTTCGATCGAAACGAACATCGATCGAAACGACTTTCGATCGAAACGACCGGTTACCTAACAGAAGTGACAGTGTCTGACACTGGCAGAGTGCAGACCCCAAACTAACCGTAACTCACAGTTATTGAAAGCTAAACGTTTTATTTAAAATGGGTGTTTAAAATCGCTATTTGTAGGCAGTCTGCAGTTGTCATACACCTTAGAAATGATCAGCTTTATTATTACCAGCATTTGTTTTTGAGACAAGTCATGTGATATTGAGTGTTCTTATCTGGATGAAATTCTTATGACATCTTTTATCTGTAAGTAGCAGTAATATTTTTTGTTTGTGACTGAGATTATGAATTATTTTTTCCAAGAAAACTGAAACTTTTCACTATATTTACATGTATTTGTTGATTTACAGTTCAAATTGAAGGTGGGTACAGCTGGGAATTGGTTCATTAAAAGATTGCTGGGAAGTCTGGGCAGAGAGTTGGTTACAGAAAGTGCTGAGGCAAGCCAAGAAGATGCCTTCTTCTTGCAACATACAGTACATACCACTACATGTATCATCTATGGAAGAGGAGTTGGAGGAAACCCCAGATAAAAGAAAAGGTTGGTGCCATGAAAAAACTCCTTTGAGGCATGTTTCTGTAAAAAAGCTGTAATGCAGTCAAACAGCTGAAAGTCTGAAAGACTTAGAAGCATTATTATAAAGCACTGTCTGAGTTACAGGCCTGTGTACGTATAGACTAATAATGCCTAGCGATTAGCGGAAGATGATGCTGCAGTTTTATTTATCCATTGTCACTCACCCAAGATCTGCTTTCAGTTTAAAATTTGAAATACTTTTATATGAGATACATGTGTAACTCTAAATACCTCATCACACATAATTTTTTTTGGAAAAGTGTTGAAGACAAAGAAAGCATCTGGCAATATATTTTCAAGATTTGTTCCATGAGTTCCACCACTATATGTGTACTTTTATCATTATGACAAAATTAATTTGATAGTAAACTGAGTTACTCAATGAATCAAGAAAATTGTTACAGATATAATCTCATGCAAGTACCCGTATTTCATGTGGTTCCATTTATTTGGTACACCAAAATGGGTGGCTGGTGTCTTTTGTTTCTCAGGATTAGGGATGTATTAGATTTGTGCTCTCTTCCTATTTTGTTAGAATATTGTGGAATGATCTTAATTTTGGAAGGGGTTATACTAATCATTATTCTCTTTAATTACTTTTAAGGAAGATGAGTCAATCAATGGAGAAGTTCTAAAAACAACATTTGCAGGGATTGTTGCTTCTGGCACACTAATTGAACCAGAGACATTTACCTTGTGGCAGAAAGCAAGGTTTTGTTAGAACTTTCATTTGCTGTAATTGTTTTGCTGGGAGCATACTTAATTATCAGCTTAATCTCAGGGTTTTTTTCTTCTTTTTGGAAACATAAAGTTTTTACTTTTTTCTTAATGTAAATGATAAGATTAAGTTCTGAGTTTTTTCCTTTTGGAAACAATTCTGTTGGAGAAAAAAAGAACACATTGGTAAAGTTCAACGATGGCAAAATTTTTGCATCAGTTATCCAAGGCATGTTCCATTTCTTTACGTTTGACTTCTTTCTGTAAGAACTGACTTGTATTACATGTACATAAAACCCATTTTGTTATACTTAGTCACATTTATCCATGCAAGTATGTTGTATGCTTTAGTTTTTGTAATTGAAGTTAGATTTTGCAGCCAAAATGTAATCAAACACATACCACTCAATTTATCTTTGTTTAAGGCAAGAACACATTCAACTGATTGCCATTTTATTATTGCCTGAATAATTAGAATAAAGATAGCTTTGATTTTTGCGATGTATTTGTATGTGGATACATTGTATTTATCATGTGCATTCTTTGCAATCTTATGATTAAAATTACCAGTATTAGATGCTTCATTGTAAACCTGGTGTTTTCTTTACATAATATTAAAAAAAATGAACTTTTTATGGTTTTATGAGAAATCTGACTATAAATGAAGGTACAGGAGATCTAGTGAGGGTGAATGTGTTCTGTAGAAAGAGTAAATATTACTCTGACAAGGGGAGTAAAGTTTAAGAGGGTAAATTTTACTCTTGAAAAGGAGTGGTTTTGTACCTTTTTGTCTCACCCCAGTTTTGGAGTTAATTTAACTCTGTCAAGAGTAAATTGAACTCCATTTAAAGAGTTCAATTCACTCCAATAGAAGGATAAACTTTACTCTTGTTTTGGAGTGAATTTTACACCACAGTAGGGGTAAACAATACTGGAGTAAATTTTACCCCAACAAAAGAGTAAAAGATATAGGAGTAAATTTTACTCCAAAAGTGGAGTAAGCAATACCGGAGTGAATTTTACTCCAAAAATGGAGTGGTTTTGTACCTTTTTTTTTACTCCCTTTTTGGAGTTAAATCTACTCCTTGAAAATAACAGTGTGTGGTACAACAAAGTTTACTTGAGTAACATACATTGATCTGTGGTTCCTTCCATTATCACTCGTTTTGGTTTTGTTCCGTGCTGTTTTACAAGTACTGGACTGAATGAAATTAGGGACATTAAGCACGAGACATTTTTGAACCACGGACGGAAACTGGAAAGCAGCTCACTCATGCCGGATGCTTAAGCTCCCTATAATGTTTGTCACAAACATATTTATGTAGCGCTAGTATCCTTAAAAGTTCAAAAGCGCGTAACAACAGCAATAGAATATATAAGACTAAAATAGAAATGGCTAACCTTATAAAAGTGAGTTGTCAAAAAGGAAAGTTTTAAGTTTATTTTTAAAAACGGACACTGAGGAGCTGTTCTTAATGTCAAACGGTAGAGTATTCCAGAGTGTCGGGGCTGCCACTGAGCAAGATCTTGCACCTATGATCTCAAATTAAAACGCGGAATATAAAGAAGATTCTCTGATGATGAACGTAGCTGACGAGATGGAATGTACGGTATAAGTACACCGCGAATGTACGAAGGTGCCAGATTGTTAAGAGCCGTATACGTGATAAGTAAAATCTTAAACATGATGCGATAATGAATCGGAAGCCAGTGGAGATTTAACAAAATAGGCGTGATGTTTTCATGTTTCCTCGAAAGAGTAATCAGACGAGCAGCAGCGCTCTGGACGTACTGTAACTTTTTTATTTGGTAATTGCAATGACACAATTTTGAAGATATAAATGCGTGAACAAGTATTTCCGTAGAGGTCGATGACAGGTACTTTCTGATATAGCTGATGTTACAGAGACGATCAAAGGATGATTTTCAAATACTTGCAACATGATCGTTGAAATGGAAGTGATTGTCAAAAATGACACCAATATTTCTAGCTTTCTGTACAGAGCGGATGGTCTCATTGACAACAGAGATTTCTTGAAGGATTGGTCTAGGTAGACGTTTAGCAGAGATCACAAGTATTTCAGGCTTATCCTTGTTCAGTTTAAAACGGTTAACCAGCATCCAGTGATCAATCTCACGTACACAACGCTCGATGTTGGCCCTTCGCCATCGCCTTTCCAATCTCCTGCGATGTTTTTTCAAGTTGTTTATTTCCATGGAATACCAAGATGCAGGAGAACGCAGAGTAACAGGTTTTGTTTTAACAGGAGCTTGGATGTCAAGAATAGAGCTTAGAACGTGATTATACTGGGTGATTAACTCAAGGCAGGGAAGCGGCGAAGCAAAAAGACTCGGAAGACTAGAATTCGAGGCATCAGAACCAAAATAGAACTAAGCTTTCTAAAGGTAATAAGCTTCTTGTCAAACACTGGCTTTTCGAGCTTCAGGTAATAGTGAATGGCGGCGTGATCAGAAAAGGGAAATCGAGTGACACCATGATCCAAGGTGTGGCCATCTTTATGTGTAGATCCATTTGTGTGTTGATTGAGATTGAATTAAAACATCCAACAACTGAAGGAATGTGGTTACGTATTCAGAGTAACAAGCGTCAACGTGAAAGTTGAAATCGCCATCTATTAATAAGCTGTCAGAAATGGTAACGTATTGTTCCAAGAAAGTGGAGAATTCATCGAGAAATATAGATGTTAAACCATTACTAGCCGAAGGGGGTGGAAGATAAACAATAAACTCTTTAACTTTTATCAGCCGAAGTCAATAATAATTCGATGTATTCGAACGAAATAAATTTGCTGCATGGTTGTGGCTTGATATTGAAGCATGATCGAAACATTAAACCAACTCCATCACCTCGAGCACGGCCAGATCTTGAAACATGATGAAATGAATAACCAGTTAGGGCATAAATCACGAATAATAAAATCATCATCAATTTCTGATTGCAAACATGTTTCCGTGACAGCTAGTAGATCAAAGCAATCAATGTTCAGCAACAAAGAGTCTTGTTGTTTACCGAGTGAGCATTTAGAAGGCGGAAATGTACAGGGCGAATCGTCGGTGTATGTCCTCTCTCTATCGGCTTGCGCGGTATTATCGTTAGATTGCTGTAATTTGAACAATAGACTAATAGCACTCACTGTCCAAACAAAAGATTTTGCCCGTCGAACCTCTCATTCAGTGTGAGGCTGGACGGGCAAAGACAATACAAAGACAGAACCTTTATTCCCCAAGGACTTCAAAATGGCTGCCGAGTGATAAAGGTGAATTGGAAGTTTTTCTCGAATATGCAAATCTTGATCGCGAACAGGGATGAGATAACAAAGTTTGAATATCATATGTGTGGCGCATTCTTTTCTCCTGAACCAACCTTCCAGCTCTAGATCCCCTATATTTTTTTGAACGGACATTGCCTTGAGAATGCCTATTTCGTGAACAGTTCGAAAGAGTCGAAAAAGGCGGTCCCAAAACAAATGGCACTAAAGGCAAAGTGAGTTGAGAGTTGTAATAAACACAATCCGCCATCTTTAGGAGTAGAAAACCGTGAAGAACTGTATCCTGGATTGACATCGTGTCCAAGGTGTATTCCTTCAGTTAAAGAAGGAGACGGACCAGGATAAGATTCGACATGCATGTGGATCGTCAAGTCCACTGTGAAAGGCATGGCAATTGAGAGATGACCTCGTTTGAACCACGTACAAATCGGGCGTGCACGTTTGATCCTACTGTCCGCAGTTGTAACGATCCATGGAGGACCATAAAACTTCGAAGATAGAATAAAAGTACTCTTAGAAAAACGAACATTGATATTAGGCCAACAAAGGTGAAAAGAAAAACAAATAATGATCGCAAAAAACGCCGGAGCAAAAAAATGTGTTGCGGCCATCTTGGACATCTAGTGTCTTATTTCTGTCCAGGAGGGTAAAGCAAATTTCGATGTTTTCCCCAAAACTGATCGCGTATTCACAATTTGGCTAAAAGGAATGAAAGGCTTTAGAAATCAAACTGGTTTTGCCCCAGGTTCTCTCATATTTGGTACCAGCAGAACAGCGCATTCATTTTAAGGATACAAAGGACGCACTAGAGGCTCACTAAAAAGAAGACCCTGAATTGTGGTATCCACATGCCCATTAATTTATGTTTAAAGACTCGACGAAACGATCAAAATAACGGGTGCAATACCTAACTGCTGTCAACTGCTAACCGCTTAGCAGAGTAGATTAAGGTTTAACTTAATGGTTGCATAACTGAGAGCATAACTCTGAAGTTCTTTAATAACATACTTTTACTTTACCGACCTGAGCAAAAGTGTGAGGCAAGTCCTTTGGTCATCATCGATGTTTCCAGGTACAAACGTGAAGTTGTCCATGTTTTCTCCTTTCTTTGAAAGCTTAAGATATTGATAAACTCTCTGAAAATGTGGACTTCTAAATTCTTTTACATCCATCCCAGGATTAAAATCATTTGGATCTGCAGAGAATATAGAAAATTATGAACAAAAATGATCGGATGAAAACCATTTATAACATGATTTCTTGAGTAGATACAAGATTGGGCCGAGGACTGTATACCTGGTGTCGCTTGCAAGTTACATGAGACCGTTCTTGGAGAGGCACATGAGATGGTGGGAAGGAAATCATAGAATGGTCCCTTTGATAACGAAGATACACCCCTTTGTCTCTGGAAAAGAAAATCAAAGAATTTTCAATCAAAACCAATGTCTTTAACATAAAGCACCTGAACTTTGATGTTATTATGTACTTAAATGACCACTACCCTTCTTTTCACGGACAGTAATGAACAATTATTTACCGACACTGAGTGGAATAATTGTTTTAGTATACACCACACAAGTTGAATAATCAGTCGAGTTTATCGCAAAAAATTGCTCCTCGGTAACCGAAGCGAAGCGGGAAGGCATTGTGTTTTTCTCACCTTCGAGCTATAATCAGAATGCGCAGAAAGCACTCAAGCACATACGAAAAGTTGAAAGGCGACTCCCCAGAACAACTCCAACTAGTTGTCAGAAGGGTAAATCGGGATTGCACTTTTGGCGGTATAACGGCTCTTCGCCAAGCTGCCTCCGCAAAGTTTGTGATATAGGCTCACTGGAAATGGCTGGTTACATCGTTGTTCGACCGCAAGTTGAAACTAATGGACTTAATGAATAATCACGCGATCAAGAAAACAATGTGAACACTTATTCACTGCTCTTTGAGACCTTTTTTGAAGGTCGTCTTGAAGTTCGGTGAAGGGAGTGAAGAATGCACACCTTGGGAAGCTGGAGATATCGTGAGGTACTCAAACACATTATGAAAACGTCGCATACTTCAAGCTAATTATTTCTACTACCCGGCCTTACCGAGCCAACGGAAAACAGCATCTCAGTGGTTTGAGCGCCGGACTCGCAGGTTCAATATTTCCGCTCTGTCACCCAAATGCTGCTCCTCAAGTAAGGATAAACTGCTACATTTACCCAACCCTAAAAATAACGCTGCCCTTTACCCTTCTTACCTTATTGTTGGAAATAGCTTTGACTTAAAGGAACACTTTGTGTTGGATCTCATTACGTGCATTTCTGGACATAAGTGCCACTGGTAAAGTTGTTTCAGGTAATCCCCAATATTTATCTCCTCGGTTGAGCATGCAAATAAAGGGGTTAGTTTCAAGCGTTAGCATTTTAGCAGAGTGGCTGACGAAGGGCTAAAGCTCGAAACGTCGGCTCAAGAATCTTCCTTATGTTGAGCTTGCAAATAGCCAACTGGTCTGTTCTCCGCCCGTCAATGTTTTTAAAATTGTTGTTACTTTCTATTCAATGTTTAATTTGGCCCTTAAAACCCCCGAAGAAGAGAGGTAAAAACGTTAAGTAAGAGTACCTCCTGATTTTGAGCCTTTTCTTCTTCTCTACTGAACCCGGTTGGCAGAGGCGTGGCTGTCGTGATTTCGATGATGTACAAATCTGAATTTCGTCTCCTCCACAATCTGCCCAGCTTGTCGCATAAAGAGCCGAGAACAAGTAAATTAAACAGCAAGGTGTCCAATCCACGTCTCACCTTCAAGAAACAATCGAGAAAGTCACCGCACGCTTTAATACTTTGGTTTCCATTTCAGATGAACTCCTCGTTCATTGAGTTAGACGTAGATCCTTGCGTCTTCACTTTAATCCTAAAAGTTGACTCTCTTTGCGCCAAAGAAGATTAAGAAAGTGGCGTTTAGTCGAGCGCAGCATGCAAAACACTTAAAATTAGCTGAAAGGACTTATGACTGGTCTGTAACATTTATGAAGCCGGGTTCTACTCTGTTCAATCGAGTTTAGCAAATGTACAATAATGCATAAGAACATTGAAAACATTTTTACGGTGCACCAAGTCTAAAGGCAGTTTGATAGTTTGAAAAAATGCCAAAAACAGCTATACCAACTTAGGACCCATCACTAGTCCAAGCTCTATGCAAAATTCAACTTGTTTTCATGTTGACCAGGGACTTCTTTATTGTAAACTCGAAATTGTGCTCCATAAGTCTCGGAAAGAACCGAAGAACTGAAAACCATATCAAATTTCCTTACCGAGGGAGATACGTCTAGATGAAATACACGAGAAAGTGGAACATTTGATCTGACTTCATGCGGTAGAAGTGAATCTACAAGCATGGAAGAGTCAGTTGAATTGCCATGTAGAGGTACCGTGACATGCAATGATGTCCTGGGACTGTGAGACGAGACCATGTCGTTATTCACAAGATTTGGTAACTGATCTGTCACGCGACGAACGAAAAGAGTTTTCCCCAAGCCTCCTCGACTTGATGACACAACTCGGACACTGAGCCTATGGATAAGTGCAAACGAGCAAATAAGAACCGACGCCGCAGGGAAGAACATTAACCTATAATATTTTACTCAATTAAATAAACATACTTTTCTGGATCTAAGGAGCCAGCTGGGTTCCAAGTGATTTTGCTGTTGTTAATGTATCCATACTGCGGTGGAGGGATTCGAAACTGCCTTTTAAGGTAGCTTTGAATGACCCCTGCTGAAGGACAAGGAGGAGCAGCGACACGATGCTGATCCAAGGCTGCTACAATATTTGCACGATCTTCCTTTTCGCTGCTACAAATTACCACCAATCCATAGTCTACAAAAACAGAAAAAAAAAGTCTTTAAACTGGAGGACTGTGATGCCGACGCTTAGTGACATAGTCCCCCCCTTCCCCCCAAATTATGAGCGTGGACTCTACACACCAAATTCTTATATTGGCTGTATACTTACGCTCGCCAGTCTTGCCAGCAAGACCCTTTGTAACCTCATCGAGCAAGTCCACAGCCTGTTTGCTGACAGAGAAATCTAATTGGTCGGCGTTAACAAGGCAGTAGAATCGACCTTCTAAGTCTCCAGTGGCTCGTCTCCACAAGAGCTCGATCTACAGAAAGAAACAAAGAAACGTAGGAGCCTTTATAACTGGGACGCAATAGTAATCATTTTCTCGTCTTGAAATAAGTAGATCATCGTAAGGTGGCTCAGTTTCTACAACTTCAAGCATTCAAAAGCATTCAAGCATTCAAAAGCATTCAAAAGCATTCAAAAGCATTCGATACAGTTAATCATAATATTTTATTTGACAAACTTGAACACTATGGTATACGTGGACTGGCCTTAAAATGGGTAAAAAGCTATTTTTCTAACAGATTACAATTTGTAGATTTCAACGGTCATGTTTCTTCTCGCTTTAATATATCCTGTGGGGTTCCTCAGGGCTCTATTCTAGGGCCTTTATTTTTTCTTCTTTACATTAATGATATAGTCAATGCATCTACGGCACTACAACTGATTTTATTCGCGGACGATACCAACGTTTTTCTGTCTGGTAAAGATCCTGATTATTTGGTTAATCAGCTGAATATCGAGTTAAATAAGTTGTCAGTATGGTTTAGGGTTAATAAGCTTTCACTGAATCTTAAAAAGACCAAGTTCATAGTGTTCAAACCAAACCAAAAACGTAGAAGTTATAATTTTCAAATTTTGATAAATAAACAACAAATTGATCAAGTTAAAGAAACAGTTTTCTTGGGTGTGATCATCGATGAAAACGTAACCTGGAAGTCTGAGATCTCTCATGTAGCTAACAAAGTGTCGAAATCAATTGGAATGATACAGAAATCAAGTTTTTATTTATCTTCATACTCTTTACGTGTATTGTACTTTTCACTTGTTTATCCTTACTTCTTTTACAGTAATATAGTTTGGGCGTCCACCTATAAAACTAACCTTGTTCGTCTGGTAAAATTGCAGAAAAGAGGGGTGAGAATCATAGATAAATCTCATTTTAATGCTCATTCTGACCCTATATTTAAGAAACTTGGAATCCTAAAATTCCATGATCTTAACCTGTTACAACTTGGTCAATTCATGTTCTCCTATCAAATTCGAACTCTTCCTCCCAAGTTAGCTAGCAAATTCACTCTAAACAGTCAAATTCACACATATTATTCGAGAAACTCTCATGCATTTCGTCTGCCTTTCTGTCGGACTAACATTAAACAATTTTCTGTTTTCTATCAGGGACCTAAATTTTACAATTCTCTTGACATTGATATAATGAATTCTTCCTCAACAGCTTCCTTCAAGAAAGCACTTAAGTCATTCTTTTTTAACAACTATTCTGAAAATTAAGTATTTTGTTCTTCCTGTGTCAAATTGTTTTCACCCTGTAATTTTACTTTCACAACTGTTTACATATTTCAACACCTTAATTAAATGACTAAGTGTTTGTAATTGTATGCTTCATTACCAACTTGTAAGTTTAAACTGTTTTTAATTTCCGTTCATTACTTTATATTTCAACACGTTAAATAACTAAATGTTTGTAACAATTGTATTCTCCGTTGCCAACTTGCATGTCAACAATAGATAGATGCTTTTACTTGGGGAGGCCTAATTTACATAAGCTTAGTAGTTTCTTTTAGGCCTCCTCGCCACCAATGTAATTCAATAATTTTTCTTTCCATCTTCTCTTTTTTGATTGTTCATATTTGTATTTTAATTTCTTCTTTCTGTGGCAAAAAATAAATAAATAAATAAAAAAAAAATAAAAAAATAAAACTTGGAGGGGATGTCTTGTTAGAAGGATTAACTCTACAAAACCGTTTCACTAAACGGCAATGATATGGTACCATATGAAACACCAATAACTGCTTAACAAGATCAGTGCACATGTTAATTCGACGTAATAATTTACCGTGGCAAAAAAAGAACACACCCTATACGCTTATGTGATAATCAGGCTAAGATGAAACTCTCTGCAAAGTTTAAAAAAAATATCTGGAGCAGATTCAGAGCCATAAATCTACTCCAGATAATTTTCTTTAAAACTTTGCAGAGTTTTATCTTAGCGTACTAATACCTCTCCAGCAATAATTCGTTTTTTAGATATACGCGCTTAAAGACAAAATATAGCGTATTTTGAGATGGCTCTTTTGTTGCCATGGTGACCTATTACGTCACATTAATGAATACATCTTGCTAAACACTTTTTGATGTTTTATACGGTATCTTAACATTCCCCTTCAATGAAACAGATGAGTAGATTCAATCCTTCCAAATAGTACAATTTGTCAAAAGTGTTAAAACTGGTTTGAGCCTCCTTAAAGGGCCTAGATCACGCAATTTTAGGCAATTTCAGCCCTGATCGAATGGTCATAGAATAAACTAAAATATCAAAATAACTGTTCAAAACTTTAGAAGAACTCTAACAAAACACAGGGAAGCCAAGAAGGGACATGGATGGACAAAACTGGAGAGGATTGAAATGGATTGAATTTGGGTAAATTTGAAAAACGTCGGCCAACCTTTTTTCAAATTTATATCAATCTATATCAAAATGTCATTTACAAAGCTGGAAAATCATTCTCAGTTGTTATGTGGCCGTGATTTTGCAAATGAAAGACTCTTGTCTGCCAATTTGACGTTTAGAGCTCATAATTAACAAAATGAAACAAAATTACCTAAAATAGTGTGACCTAGCCCCTTTAAATGAAGTTGAAAAATTCAGAATTTTTCCGTACCGTAAAGGGCCTTTGAAAGCTCGCAAAAGAAGGGCTTGACTGGTCACTGACTAGTCTATAAAATGTTAAGCTAGCGTACTTATTTATTTAGGCCTAAACGCGGAGCCTAGTATCAATTACTATTTATTTATGTTCTTGTTTTCAGATATTTTACCAGGCGACCAATCCAGCCTGTTCATGACTATAAGGAGCAAGGGTGGCACAGTCGGTTAGTGCGCGGCCTTGGCGCAAGAGGTGCCGACTTCGATCCCCGGATCTCACAAGCTTGTTTCGACTTCTTTCCTTTCAGTGTAGCTGAAGTAGCTTTAAATACTCTTAAAACGGAGCAGTGATGGAAAGAGGGAGGTAAAATGATTCTTTTCTGTTATTCAGCTTGTTTTCTCGCGCTCGTCGCTATAATTTCGTCTCTTTATTCGGCTCTTTCCCACTAATATTTCGACTGTTTTCTCGTGCTCCCCGTCGCTGAATTTCACGTTGAGCATCCCTTACTCGTCTCTACTTGCTTCCTGTTTCTCTCTCTCTTTCTCTTCGTACCTCGTTGTGCGACATATTAAAAAACACTTAGCTTGTTTTTTGGTTGCTTTCCAAATGTTTTGCTTGTTTTACTAAAATGCAGTGTCGCAGTGCACTGGCCAAGCAACTCACCGTCAAAACACGCGGGTTCCAGCTCATGCAACTTCCCGCCAACGACGATAATACGAACAACAAGTCCACTATCGATTATCATGATGCAGCAGAAAAGGAAAGCCATCTATATTTTCATCTTAATAGGCGGGCAAAGAAAAGAATAGAACACATTGTGTTGATTCAAAAGTTACCTGCTCAGTATTTGTTTCAGGAGAACAAATAAGAACCTCTTCTTGGCTTGGTAAGAGCTGATCTTTGTCATGCATATACAACGCAAGTACGGTGGCAAACACGTCCACTACAAAAAAGAAAAGAAAAGAAAAATGAATCTTTCAAATTTCTTCAGGTCTATCCTTTCTCAAACAAAATTCCCTTGAAAAAACCCAACAAAACATAAAAATGCCCTTTAATTTTCTCAAAGACACATAGCAATGATAAGCGTGCTGAATAAAAAACTGAATTTTAAAAAATTCACTTCATTAAAGATCTGGATTCTTTACCCAATGTCATCGACAAGCAAACTGCTTCCTATTTAAACATGCATTATTTTATTCAAAGGTTAGTTCTTACCTTTTGGAACAAGCATAAGATTAGGTCTCCCGCGTTTCAGGAAAGCTGGAAATGTACGAGGCTTTGACCCTTTATCTAAAAGTTTGAGGAAAAATGCAGCAATTACCATTTATACAACGAAAGTTTCAGTGATGTCAAATTTACGATCGAATCATACCTTTCACTGCTAGCTCTCTTAGAATGAGTCCCAGCTGAGAAAGAGTAAGATACTCGCTGATCATTTCTTCGTTATCTTCGTCCCTATTTCCTTCTTGTTCAGAGAAATTCTGAGGGAGCTCAAATGATCCACCAACGGACTCGTCAACAATTCCGCTAAAAAAAAAATTTGACAACAAGCTCAATACAGTTAAACTCGTAATTTGGTGTTATCAAAACTGACGAGGGGAAAACCGTATTACCGGAGAAAAACCTCTTGGAGCGGAGGAGAAAACCAAAAAACTCAACCCATGCACATGTGATGCCGAGACCGGGAATCGAATCAAGGCCACAGTGATGGGAGGCGAGTGCTCTCATCACAACCCCAGCCCTACTCCGTGTTTCAGTCCCCACCAAAGCAGAACCACAGTTTCTTAACAAACCAATCTCTCATTATAGAAACTCTATGGATAAATGACACATGCAAAAAGCAAAAATGGCTCAGTCATGTGGGTGCATGATTGGCGTAGTGGTGAGAGCATTCGTCTCCTAACAGCGTGACCCAGTATCGACTTTGAAATAGACGCCATCTGTTGGTTGAGTTTGTTGGTTGTCTACAAAAAAACACTTGATTTACGGTCTCCCCAGCTCGTTGATCAATTCCGCTCGGCTAGGTAAGCTTCCTATGCATCCCATCATTCAGTGATTTATACCTGTTGCCATCATATTCATTCTCTTGATCAGCAGCGGTTTCTTCCATATTGATTTCTCGGGCAATTACTGGATTGTTTACGGCCTCATCATAAAGAGATTCTAGGTCAGCTTCATCGGATTCTTCTAGGCACCATAGCAGCAAGTCATCTTCCTCTGCATCGACACCCAGACTTGCAAGAGCACACAGAGCGACCTGTTCCGAGTATCCTTCATCTTCAGCAGCATTGATAAATCTCTGCATTTTTGAAATACCTTTTGGTTTTGGTTTCTTCGCGGATATAGACTGTGCTTGAGACGTTTTTCCTACCGTAGAAGGCGTGCTTTCAATGTAATTGTTGTTTTGCCACGATAGCCCCCGTGAATTCGAGTCATGGTTGTCTTGTCGAGGGGTCAGGGTAAAAGATGGAAGGGTGCTGGTACCTTTGCTTTGTTCTAACAAGTCTTTAAAGGCGCGCTGAATAGCTGCTTCCAAATGTGCCGAATCCAAACTTGGACGCACGCTTTCCAGTAAAGTAAAAACTTGAAGGTTTTCAACATGGAGTTGACATCTATTGCATGCCCTTGCAAGTTCTTTCCGAAGCAGCATAAGCTGCTGTGTTGTAAAGAAGTTTAACTCTCGATATTCTTTGCGAGCATCGCCGACCTTCTTCTTCCAGATGGAGTAACAATCTTCCATATCGGTACTTACACGTGCCAGCTCCTGGGCGACTGATTCGCCCGAGCGTTGATCTCTACTGCAATGGAATTCTTGGCACCAGTGCATTCGATGAACAAAACCAGATTCTACAAGGCTCATGTATGCCTTTGCTAGTCGCATGATGCCTTCAAGATTCTGCAGACGAGGGAAAGTTTTCGTTATTATATGTCTTCATCAAATTCAAAGAAATAAAGCAATGGAGAAGGAGGAGGATTTTTCAAGACCAACTAAAACGATGACATCTTGCGCTCCTTCAGTACAATTTGCTTCTTAATAAAAGGAGGGTAAGACACTACCACATCCTTTAGATAAGCTGGAAAAATCGCGCATTTCTGAGCTTCGTGGTTAAAATGATTAAAAAAAACAATGAAAATCGGTTGACTTGCACTATTTGCAAGACATCACAAGCACAATTTGTTGAAAAAAAAAGCACAAAACAGAGGAACCGAGCCCCAAATAAAGATGCAGGCTATGGAGATCCACTGGAATTTTTGGAATAACAAGGTCCATACCAAACGCTTAAATTTCCTCAGAAGATTACAACCGCGAAAGAGATCCCTAGCACAACAGAGGTCTCGCTACAAGAACAGGAAGAATCATTCGACAAGAGTTGCTAAAACGGACATGCAGGACTGTTCGCCACGCCCAGTGGTAACTAAAGTCAGATCTGATGGAAGCTTTTTTTTTTTTCACAAATACAGCAGTTCACTAACCTTTACGAAAGTGTCCACTTCATCTTTCCCCTTTTCAGCCTTTCCAGCAATCAGCATCAGTTTACTCTGCAAATCTTTCAGTTCGTCAAGCGTATATACCTTATCATGTGAACCACCTCTTTCTTTCGGGGGTACAGTCAAACGTACCACTTGATCCAAAGATAACCGTTCTTCTTCAGGGGAGTCTTTTTCAAGAAACTTACCAACAACATACACCCCGCTGGAGTTGATCATCTTGGCTTGGACTAATGAAGTCATGGCAACTGATCCATGTGATTCTTTGACTGTCTTAAGCCATTCCAAATGCCGGCTAGTGTCAAACTAACAAAAGCAAATCACACGATCAAATCACTTGATCGGTTTCATTGAACAGGCTTTCTCAGTCCGATCTCGCTGATCGCAAAACTGAACTAAAAAAGGTCAGTAAATTGTCATGACCTTCTCATTGTATCTTCGATTGTCAAAAAAACCTTTTCTCACCAATTTCTGTGGCAATGTTTCATCAGCCTTGACAGCATTCCACACTGGTTCACAAGCTTCCATCAACCGATCAAAATTTACTTTGTGTCCCTCAGTTTCTTTAAGGTCAAAAATTAGAGGAGCAAACCCTAAGCAGCTCGTATGGAGATGTGATATGCGATCAGTTTCCATGTCGCTTTCACCAGAGGAGATCAAAGCCAGGTCGACAAGAACTTTTAGCTCTTGTGTTGCTGCGGAAAGATAAGCAACCAAGAATGGGCCGGTTAATGGACATGAAGAAATGATAAACTACGTTTCTCTTCGCCTTTACTTTAACATTGCTTTCAATAAAATGACAAAAATTACTACTCCATAAAAGTGAGCTACCTAAGATGACAATAGACCCTTCTCCAAAATGGCGGCAAAAATTCAAATAGGTTAAAATGAAAACCCGATACCAGAATAGAAAGAGCACCTTTTCTTTAGTACCCCTACAAAGTTTTAGCATATCAGGTGTAGTTGACAAAAATGTAAGTTGAAAAATGAAAAATTTACAGACAGTTGTATGATTGGGGGTATGGCGTAGACCCCCGTCATACAAACGTCTGTAAATTTGTCAAATTTCAACTTACATTTTCTCAGCTGATATAGCACCTGATGCGCTGAAACTTTGCAGGGTTACTAAAGTAAAAGTGCTCTTTCTATTTCTGGTATCAGATTTTCATTCAGTTCAATTTTAGTTCATTCAAATCCGTTGCCGCCATTTTGGAGAAAGGTCTATTGCGATCACGTTGTTAGATTTTTCCCAGTTTCCCAGGAAACTGGATCAATGTTGACTTGACTCAATAAGTACGTTGACTGTACTTACATTTGATAGTTGTGCGTAGCCAGTCTACCAGCCGCTTACTCTCCATCACCTTCTTCAAGCATTGTGATTTATTCACATCCAAACATGCAAGTGCTCGACCAGCCTCAGAAAACTTCTTTCCAATGGTGTTCAGAGGCTTCATCTTGAACTCACTTGACAGCTATAATAATATCAACAAAGAGCAAACTGAATAGTTGCGCCGGTTGTTCACGGACAGATACAAATCCGTGCATTCATAACTCTTTGGTACTTGAAATACAGAGGACAAGAATCACTTGTAGGCTTGGGAATCAAAATGACCTCGGTGAGAATTACTTTCTAGTAATTAAGTATGTTGAGACTACATCTGTAATTATCCGTTATTCTCTTAAATTGTCCATATCAATTCATTCATCTTTTCGTTTTGGTTATTTATTTATTTATTTATTTTATTTTGGCTTTTAATCAATTAATTAATTAGTTTAGTAATTTCCTATTTAAGACTTCTTTGTACATTTCTAGATAAAACACTACCCGCCTAGATTAGCATTTGTTATTTGCGGGATAGAGTAGCCTTTACCATTGTAAAAGTAAAATAAGAAGTTAAGAAACTTAAAACTTGAACTTGAACTTGAAACTTGATCAGGACGAGGCATCAAAATGGTCTCGATGAGCAAAAATGTAGAAAATAGTAAAATATGTCGAGGCTTTCAGGCAGGGGATTTACCAAATAAATTGGAAACCTCTAATTTGAATAATATCTGGCAAATTATTAGAGCTGACAGTGAACAACTTGTCCATCGTTTTTTCAATTGCCTTCGACTTTAACCTTCCTTACTTGGTTGTGCAAATCCTCGATAATTTTGAAGTCTCCATTAAATCCCATTGCTTCCTTGAATTCCCAAATTGTTTCTGCTGCATTGACGTACCGATGAATCTGCTGATATTGTTGCATCTGAGCCGCACGCTCTTCAGCTACTCCCTTCAATTGATCGTTACGGTGTTTTTGAGAGTAACAAAACTTCAAAATGTAAAACAACTCCTGCAAAAGATCGTCCTTTCTATTCTTGTAGCTGTCAAAAAATTTGTCTACATCTCGAAGGCGTAATGAGCCGTCGAAAGTGCTGACAGCGACTTGATTCCAATCTTCGAAAGCTGGGTTCCATACGCATTCCACCACTTTGGAGATGCTGAGGTCTTTTTCCTGTGCCTCGCTATTTTTCCTCGCAGTCTGAGCTCTCTTTCCGTGCTGTGCCCAGAGGCCCTGGAAAGTTGCACTTTGCTGCACTACGTGAAGTGGAGCCAACACTTCTCCAATCACTGGTGAAAGTTCAAAAAATGTGACTACAACGCTGCCTTCATTTTTGCGTTCGCACAACTGGCGGATTTCACACAAGGAGACATCTTCCTCTACTTTTCTCTTAACGGTAGTGACGTTGACTAGAGAGAAACCGAAGAAAACGAATAAATGTCAGTAGAATAGAAAATAAAGTTGTGGTTTTCGGGGTATAGTGTATCTATATACTAAAACCGTTTCATTACCAAATAGAAAATATAACTACTATTATTATCGTGGGACCTTAAGTACCCCGTTGGCTCTCTTCACAATTAACTCAAAAGCTAAATTGGGTTCCCGACAAGTCAAAATTTATTTACACACGATTAATCCTTCAAATTATTAACATATTATCATAACCTTTCACAAGTGAAGAGAATGAAGATATTAGTCTGTCCCCTCGGAGCTTTTCAGGACTAATTTGCAATGCTTTGAGGGGGACTTTTGGCCAGACTGCTAGTTACGCAGTTTAGAATTAATTTAGAAAGTGAAAGATGGCCCCGTCCAGATTAAGGTCAGTCCACAACACCGGGGACAACGTCCCCCACTCTTTTCGAATATTGAGAAGGAACTTTAACATCTATTTGATTTCCAGCAAGGGCTATGAGACGGGACCTGCGGTTTACAGTCCTTATCCGAGAAGACTTGAAAGTCTAACCATTTGCGGGTATAATTACAAAAGCAGCACTTACTACCTAAATACGATTAAAAAACCTAGCTATACCACATAAACCATACAAAGAAAAGTGACAAAAGAAAACCCTGCCTTACAAGGATGCCGTGTCAATAAAAATAAGTAGAACTTTTATTCACTTAAAGGGGCACTGTCACGGACGCGCAAGCGCCAGGTTTTTTAATCGATCTTTGAAAAATTCAGCCTGAATTGTTTGGAGAGGTGCAGACAATATGGAGACCACTGTCGAATGCAGAATTTTACACACTCAGCGCACAAATAGTGATTCAATCTCCTCAAGAAAGCAAAGCAGAACAGTCAAATACCAATGCAGCATCTGCAATGAAGAGAAACCTTTTAAGGCGTGAATTCATTAGAAATTCGACGTATGGTATAATCGAAGTGTCAGCCGTTTCGCTATCAACAAGGATCGAAGT
The DNA here is from genome assembly GCA_014634505.1 of Montipora efflorescens. Classification (NCBI taxonomy): domain Eukaryota; kingdom Metazoa; phylum Cnidaria; class Anthozoa; order Scleractinia; family Acroporidae; genus Montipora; species Montipora efflorescens. Next base: position 701,448 of record BLFP01000134.1, read on the forward strand.
CCGTCTATCTGCGTGGCTCATTTGCCCAGGGGGAAGGGGGGAGGGGAACTCCCATATAAAAAGGGGAGGGATGCTTGTCGTCTAGCTTAGGGATGTAAATTTCGGAATTTGGTCTCACTTAGGGTGTTCTGGGCAAAATGCAATCATATATGTAGCCGTGTAGGTCTCCTTTAGGGTTGCGCGCGAAGAAATATCAAAGTGTACATTTACAATTTCATATTTCTTCATGTAGGTGAAAGTATTAGATGATAATGTCTTTTCCATCATTAAAAGTCAGTGTATTTTTTTATTTTTCTGTGTTTAATATGGTCTCTTTTAGGGGTCAAAAAAAGCCTGGGCCACACCCAGATTGGCCTCCTTTAGGAGTTTAATTTCAAATTTCCGACGAGCATCCCTCCCCTTTTTATATGGGAGTCTCCCCCACGGGCTCATTTGTAGCTAGTCGCTTAAATGTCAGAGACCACTACATCATGGTTTGTTGATAAACGTTTACTATCTTCGCTCTGAAATGTGTATTGAATATTTCAAAGAAAAAACCTGCATTTAGATGAGCGGAACTGTACCGATTGTGTTTATTTCTTGCACAAATTATCATCAGTCTGTTTTTCAGGTGAAATTAACCGTGGAATTCACTAGTTAGACAGCAAAGAAAATGACATAATTAAGCAATATCCGGGAAAACCAAAAGGCGGACAATTCCGAAGCCTTTTATTTTCACTAATCCTGCAGCCAGTAAGAATAAACAAGCCGGGAGCTCCGCTTTTACGCTTGGCTAAATCTAAATATTATTGAAACTAACGCGCGTACGAATTTTTTCCCGAAGGACATCCGCGAAGGTCGGAAGTAACCTTAACTGGTGACCCACGGATTTCATGAGTCTACTTTGGGTGGGAACTTTGTTATTGATCCGGTCCGAGTTTTGTCGATCCGATCCGGTCTGGTTCGATCCGGTCCGATCCTGCTTTTGCCAACGGCCAGACGAAATACGACTTTAGAAAAGTACTAAAATGCGTATTTATCAATAGGCCTTTTTACAGTTCCGGGCGCCATCTTCCGGCAAACATCATCTCGAGGCTCGCGTTGAGTCGTATTTCGTATGTGGTGTGTGTTTAACAAAGAATCTACACTCATCTTTGCTTTTTTTTTTTTCGCTTTTGTCTTGTTTTTCCGCGATACTTTTGGATAACGAACAGCAGTAACATCCACCAAGATACTCCTCCGTCTACTACGAAGAAAAGAGGGAAACAGTGTGCCGTTTACAGCTGTCACAACTGCTATTACAATGACAAAGGGCTTTCTGCTGGTTATCATTTTTTCAGTTTTTCAACCGACCCCAAGACCAGAAATCGCTGGTGTAACCTTATAAAGCGGCAACATGGAAAGGATGACTTCAATGTAACTGCTGCAACTGTTGTTTGCAGTGAACATTTTAGACAAGAAGATATTATAAGAAAATTGTCAGGCCGCTGGGACTTAAAGAAAGGTATGTGAAATGCATAGACAGATACAAAAACGTCATGGCAAATATTTCATTACAGCTGCATTATGCTAAATTTTTATTTGTTCCTTTGCACATAAATCATTTAAAATAGTAACATTATATAGCTTTTGACTGATGGCTGGCTTTTCACACTGAAGGAAAATATCATAGTTGTTACGGATACCAGTGGATTACTGTTGTGCGTCATTGTACCTTATTCATTAGTGTCATATAAATGTACTGCATTTTTCATAACTTTATCAAAACGACCATTAGCACCACTGAACATGTTCATTGATCATGGTCATGCAATTATTTTGATTTTTTATTGCATTTTTGTTTTAAGGTGCTGAGCCATCCCAGTTTTCATGGAGAGTGCCAAAAAAAGTCTCGAAAAGCTCCTCCAAGGCTAACCCAAAATAAATTAGCTTTAGCTCAGGAAATGGATGTTGTAGACTCCATGGAAGTCACTGAAGACTCCATAATCATACCAGCACCACCTGAAACAGTTTCCACAGTCACCAGCAGTCAATGTTCAAATTCATTTGGTAATGACCTGGATCCAACAAAAGCCTCTAAAGCTAATGTTGTTGAACAACTACAGAGGCAGATTACATTATTGGAACTTAAGTTAGCTGATCGTGAAGAAAAGTTGCCAGAGAGGGAAAAAGAGAATGAGATTTTGCTGGGGCGCCAATTTTCCTTAGACAAAATAAAGGATGATAATTCAGCCATCCTATTTTACACTGGGTTTCCTTGCTATGAAGCACTTATAAGTTTTTTCAAGTATCTTGAGCCTAACTTAGCGAAAATGCAGTACTGGAAAGGTGAACACTTAGTGAGAGAGAGAGGCAGCCTTATCAAGAGGATGGAAATAAAAATAAGCCTGGACCTTCCAGGAAATTAACATTTCTTGATGAACTACAATAATTTTGGACTGTACAGAGATATTTATGCAGCGCCCCTCTGCCATGCTTGTGCAGTCTGAAACGTAGTAGACTACAGACTACAAGCACTCGGAAGCAACTGGTGGGAGTCACTCCAAATGGCCAAGTCACCTTTCTTTCAGACCGCTGGGGTGGGCGGGTGTCGAATAAACAGATAACAAGAGAAAGTGGAGTTCTAGATTTATTGAGTAGTGGTGACAATGTTATGGTTGACCGTGGCTTCGACATAAAGGACATTTTGCCTGATTGTGTCACGGTTAATATGCCCCCTTTTTTAGCCGGACAAGATCAACTGACTGCATCAGAGACAGAAGAAACTATGACTATCGCCTCGGTGCGAATACACGTAGAGGGGGCAATTGGTAGGATAAAGACGTACCATATTTTGGATGGTAACTTACCCAACAATTTAAGGCCCTATGCAACGCAAATAGCCACAGTATGTGGACTATTGACAAATTTTCTTCCTCCATTACTAACTCCCGCCAAACGAAAACCCAAAATTCCTTTTTTATTAACTGTATTTTGTTTACACACCTAAAATGCTTTCTGGCATGTTTATCATTTTGCAACCCCTACACAATCAGATGGTAGATAAAGCAACAAACACAAATTCAAGAAACTAGATAATTAAATTGCCAGTGTAGTTTCTTGAAGTTTAGTTTTGTGGTTTAGTCTCTCTCCTGAGTGGCTCTTAGCTACTGTTGCTTAACTCGGGGTTCTGTTATTTTAAGTGGAAAGGAGTATTGGTACTCTCCCAACACTACCCATGACCCACCACCCATATACCCATGACCCATGACCCACCACCCATATACCCATGACAAAATAAGTCTTAGTTTTATAAAGTTTTTAACTGTAACTAATGTAACACCCAGCTGACATTTCAAGTATTGTCAGTTCAAACTTCACTCAGTAGAAGTGCAAATTCATCCTGCAAGATTATTTGCTGGTGGTAATTATGGATACATTCTTATCACTGTTACATGAAAGAAAAAGTAATGCCTGTAGTAATAAATTATGTAAATTTACTACACAATAATTGTTTACAATTGCATTTGAAATCGCATTTTCAAACCAATACTTGTGCAGCAATTTTGGCCATATGGCAACCAATCTCCATGCAGGTATAGAATCTTAACCCACTGCACTCGTCTGGCAATAAGCTCAGGGAAAAGAGCACGTCTGTAAAAGAAATCTATCTTTGGCAGGGAGTCACTGATCCAAGAGTTGTCCAAGTACATTTTCTCCACAAATAGTGGTCTACTCTCTCCAAAGTATACTATAAGAATGATCCCTTTAAGATTCAAGTTAGAACAGTAGAGCTCCCCTTGAATTTGTACATAATAATCATGATTTCGTTTAAACCTTACAGTTCCATCGGCAAGTTCCTCCAGAAAAAAAGTTTTATTTTGGCAGGCTTCTTCAATAGTTATGCCTGCTTTGCTTAAAGGGGATTTAACTTCCATTCCCCATTTTTCGTGTGTATCCTTAATGGTTACAATCCTGTCTAGGCTTGCTCCCAGGTATGGCTTGTCCTAGGACACCAGTAGCCCAATTTCCTCAACAGTAACATCAATGCCATCCTTTTTCATTTCTCTGATATAAAGGTTCACTGCCTTTGCTTCATTTTCCATGCCATATTGAGTAGCATCTGTTGTAAAATTCGAGTAAAGGATTGATTTCAACTTATTTGAAGGTTCCACCTTGTTCTTAGCTGCTTTTCCAAAGTTTGAAGCTGTCAAAAGAGATTTTCTTTTTTCAAACCAAAGATTGTTTTTGTTTCGTCCTCGAGTTGTTCTCTCCGTTTCATCTATCTCTTCTTGGGTGATTGTTAAGCCGGAAACATAGGAATCAATCATAGATTTAAAGTGCTCAGTAGCAATATCGTAACTGTTTGTAAAAGGCACAGACTCTGGTGCCTCGTTTGTCTCTTCAGAGTCTGACTCCTCTACACAGTTTGACTTCAAGACATGCCATGGAACAAAAAAAATGAGCTGGCAGGGAGACAATTTGTAAGACTTTCACTTAAAATCTCGAAACTGTTTTTCTCTCTTGTTCGCTGATTTGGTTATCTTAGATCAAATTTTATAACCTTTGAATGAAGACTAATATTTTTCTTACCAAATCGTATCTTTCTGATTAGCACTTGGTCGAGAGGTTTAGCTGCAACACTTTGGTTGCGGGGTACAACCCACACTGACAGCCGCGATGTACATGACAAAGGCTCGGCATGTTTTTGTAATCCCCTTCTCGTAAAATCTTCAATCGCAAACAACACTCCCCCAACGTGATTACATTTACCGTTTCCGGATAAACCAAGTCCAGCCGAACACGTGCATGCCACTCGCAAAATGTCGCTCTGAGGTCAAAACTCCACAACAACTCTGTGCGGATTCTTTTTCATTGCAGGAACTACGCTGGCTTTCACGTAGGTCTGGCCTTGAAAGACTTTGCTTTCCAGTCGTTTCCCATTTCCTTCAAAGAAAATTTGGCACGATTTTAGCTTTTTGTAATGTGTGCCCTTCAACAAAATATGGCGGTACTTGCGTGTAAACACGACAAGGTAATCGTAGAGCTGAATGAAGTTCAGTTCTGAAAGCTGTCGCAAGTCTGTTGACCATCCAAGAGCTGAGATTCGTCTCATAACTTCGTCGTATTTGAAATGGCCACTGTTTCCAGTACAGTTTTCAGCAGTTTGCTGGGTATTTTCGGCCGACCTTTATACCACGTCTCGCATAAGCAATGCGTACACTTTCAGAACCAGGTCCGCCTTCATTCCGCCGGCGTTTTCGGAATTGCTCTTCAAAATATTCCTCAGATCTTTAACTGTGAGCTTCTGTATATCCTCCAGCGTCAAAATTTCCTTGTCTTTATATTTTATGACCATTTTAAGCGAACATATAACAAACGATACTAAACAGGTTAGTGAAACAGCTGTGATTTTGCTATGTTTCTATCTCCCGGGTCAACGGGAGCCTCGACATGATGTTTGCGTGGTTACGATTCCAAGATGGCGGCGGGAACTGTAAAAAGGCCTATTCAACCTCGTTCCCAGAGTCTACTCCGCTTTCAAGATGGCGGGGCGGAGAAGACCCTGGCACACACCGTTATACCCCC
>BLFP01000134.1:711994-722252 GCA_014634505.1 Montipora efflorescens
TGCCTCTGTAAAGGAGAGCAATTCCACCACCAGGTCTGCTGGGGCGCGGTTGGTTAATCAGTTGATACCCAGGTGGAATTATCTCAAGTCTTGCCGCAGAGTCGCTTTCAGTGAGCCAAGTCTCAGTTATTGCCACTAAATCAGCCGCAGAATTGACTACAAGGTCAAAGAAATCAGCGGACTTTGATTTAACGGAACGAGCATTGACAGAGCAAAGGGTCAGAGGTAAAACTTTGCGGCTTCGGTTAGATATGCCAGCCGAACAGTTCACCGTAATTAGATTGCCGCTGTTGCGGGATGCATCAGGTCTTACCGAACAATGAATGCTAGTTTTACGGGTCGATACAACGGCTTCTATACGTTCACCCAAGGGACCAGGGTTTAACTTGAAAACAAGATCGCCAATTAGTAATAAACGAAACGTAGCCGTAGAGTTGTTATAATAAATAATCCTTTTTGATGTCCACCTTTTTCGCCTCCTGTAAGTGTAACTCGGCGTGATCCTTTTGTTCCCTTGAAACAATAGCCCGTGATTGCAGTTTCTATGAGTGTCAAAGTTCAGCGTCCGTGTAATTCCTTGGAACAAAGGCCGATGATTGCAAATTCCAAGACCATTGTTGATGACGCATCCAGGCGAAACCAGGCTCCTTGAAGAAGCAGTTACATTTAGAGAGAAATTCAGGTTTTTCTCGGCGAATGCGATATTTTCCTCCGTGAAATCTGGTCCAGGAAAGCATGATAACATTATAGACGTCCCACTCAAGTTGTTGTTGGCGACCGAACACCCCAGCAGCAGTAAAATCGGCCAGAGTGCACAGCTTATCAGAGCGTGGCCTGCCTTCATTATGCCTTCCTATTCACGACGTACGACGAAACAGATCCTTTTCTGAGGTTAAAAACCTGGCTACCGGCCCATTAATTAATCATTTGTCAGAAAGAAGAAATTCCTGTCCTCTTTAGAAAAAAAATTGACACGCATTGCTTACGTCTGGTAGTGAAGTAACACAGCAATTTATTCCATAATGTCAACTGAGCTGTGTGTTGTCTTCCAGGAGATTCAAGTTGTCCTTGCGTAAGATGTAGCTCTAACAGTGCACGATATTGTTTGGTATTGTCTATCATTGTAGTGCCATTGTAGAAGTCTTAGGTAAATAGCCTGAGAAGACATGTGGTTACTAGCAAAGTACTGAACCCAGAAAGATTGAAGAAAATAAAAGAGAAGTGAGAAACAATGGCTTCTGGGCTGACATGTTGATCATTTTCAAGTTCCCTCACAACTTCTTTTCACCACAAGTTTAAGCGTGCCCTCTGAGCATCTGACATCTTTGTAATACTAGAGTTTACTGAAATTAATCTTTGTCCGGCGAGGTTAGTATCTCGATGGGTGACCTAAAACATATACCCCTTCGTAAAACAGAAGCATTCGACCGAAAATACTATTAACGCTAAGAAATGCGAACTCAGCAAGGTACAGATTTTGTTAGCTTGAATCGAAAGTGACATCGACGGAATTCGACGGGCGCTGTGATGTTACCGTGGCATGTTTACTCGCCAAACAGTGAAGCATCTGTGTCACATGATGGCAAGATACCGGATTTTCGTAAGTTTCTTTTTCTGTCAAGTGTTATAAAGTTTGACAATAAATGAGCGAATTCAAAGCAAAGATCACAATTGCCCAACTCTTGAGGTTGACCGTTGCTTCTGCAAAGTCAAAAATTTACTCACCAAGACGAGGTTATTTATCACCAGGTAATTCCATCATTTTGGAAATAGCAGCTACTTTATTATTCATCGGCGTCACAATTTTTTGCTGATTTTGGGGCTCATTTTGTTGAAACTCAAGCACGCTTCCAACAGACCTGTTTATTTTCGTGAGCCCTTCTTGCTTACAGAGCAATACTAAAAATATCCTACCGTATCACATTTCAACCTTAAGCTCGAAAATTCAATACACAACATGATATTATGATTCACAAAGGCAGAAAATGTCACAGAATCATTTTCCAGCGAAACGTTTATTGAAACAAACAACATACTTGCTCTTAGTGGCAAAAACCTCTTCCTATTTCATTGCGTGCACTCAATCGTGTCAAATTACCACGTGCGCAACAAAACTTTCAGATTCAAACCCTTTTCTGAAGAACCTTCTCCTTGAATAATGATGCACAAAATAGTCGACAAGCTCTCTTTCAAATAATTCTTGACTGTCACATTTCCAATTTTTTTTTACTTGACTTTGTTGAACCCATAAGTTACCAGATAGTTTTCCATTTGGTTAACACTACATTCGTGATAAAATATTGGAAATACAGCTCACTTTGATTTCGGCTCGACGGGCGAAAGATTGTTGTCGAAGTCCATTACTCGTCGCTTTTAAGATTCCAGATCATCATCGCCTGTCTTGTTCATCCAATTGACGTTCCCTTCTGAGAGCATATTTTGTTGACTAAAACGCCATTCGCGTTGCAATGACTGGTTAACGAGAATAACAAACTCACGAGGCAGAATGTATATTTATATTTAATTAAGTTAGCACAATAGAAAGACGCTAACCTCCTTTTGACAGAAAAATGCTTTACTATTGCCATAAAAACTATCCAGTTAAGCTCGCATATTATAAAACATGATGAAATCATAACGGCGACCTCTTCCAGGGAACATTTTTTTGAAACAAACAACATATTTGCTATTAGAGGCAAAACCCCTTCCTATTTTATTACGGGGGTGAAGAGAAAAAACTCAACCGTGTCAAATACATGTATGTGCAATATTACAACAAACTAAATTTCAGGATCAAACCTTTTCCATGAAGAACCTTTTCCTTGAATAATGAAGCACAAAATAGACGACAAGCTTTCTTTCAAATAATTCTTGGCTGTCACATTTCCAATTATTTTTTTACTTAAGACTGTGCAGAGTTGATCACAGATCCACTTAAGGTGTTCCATTCGTTCTCTGTCTTTGTTGAACCCATAAGTTACCAGAGAATTTTCCATTTGGTTTCAGTGTTCTACATAACAGAACACTTGGTGAAATATTAAAAATACAGCTCACTTTGATTTCGGCTCGACGGGCGATAGATTGTTGTCGAAGTCCATTACTCGTCGCTTTTAAGTTCCAGGTGTTTGTTTTTCACCGCCTGCCTAGTTTATCCAACTGACTTTCCATTATTGAGCTCCATAAGGGTATATTTTGTTTAAGGATCCACTAAAACGCCATTCGCGTTACATGACTTTCGACGCCATTGCAGGCTACGTTAATGATTCTACTGTGTCCACCAGAGAAATATACGCATTTCCACTACCCTCTCGATCCTAAGAAAATACGCGCAGAAGGCTCTATGCACAAAGACACCACTTACCAGGGGAGTGACAGGCAAGACTTTTACCGACACGGAAAATAAAAATAATAAAACGAACAAATCCAACCCACTTTCCGACTGGGATTGCCATACTGGCAACCCAGTAAAAAAAAACAAAACGTAAAACGAAAAAACCCACGAAATGAAACACCGACTGGGTTTGGCAACCCAGTAACTAGAACAGAACTATATACACAAGATGGCAGTGAACACGATCGCTAATATGGCTAGTTGAACAAAGGTTATAAGCTAGACCATTACAAAGAAACAAACTGTTTGACAACAAAAAACAAAAAAACGCAATAGACGAAAAATTTATCTACGTAGTCAATGGTACACTGAGAGGGAGCCTATTTGTCCGCGGTGAAAATGGTACAAGCGTGAGGCCATTTGTTCGCTGTGCATTTGTTTTTACTTTGTCTTTAGAAGATTCCAATATGGCGTCCATTTGTTTGTGGAGTTATTTTCTTTGTCGCTGTCATCTTCAGAGTAGTTCTCAATAAGGTACCCGCCGCTTATTAAAGAATTAGTATTTTGACTTGTATCACTTTCAATAGTTGCGTCCATTTCAGTTAAATTCGTTCAGTTAATATTCTTATTTCATTCAGTTCGCGGAACGACCCGTTTCGAAGCTGACGCTTGACATCTTTTAGTGGGGGTCTACCGCAAAAAGCGTATGCCTTTCTTTGTATGTGTTTTGAGCGCCCCAAGAAGAAATCGATTAAGCCAACGTAACGTCGATCTTCGGTACAATCCAACCCAGATTATGGTGGCGGTATAGAGACGACATTTTCGATCTATGGACGCAAGGTGTCACTAAACGTAATGATTTCACTGACTTCATTAATGCTTTATATCCCACCATAAAATTCACTGTAGTATCATCTGAAACCTCTCTCAACGTTTTAGATCTCACACTTTCATTGGTTGACGGCTATATTCAAACGGATGTATACTCAAAACATACTGACCACCATATGTACTTACTACGTAACAGCGCTCACCTAAGGCATTGTACCAAGGCAATTCCATTTGGAGTTGCCACCCGAGTTCGCAGAAACTGTTCTATCATGGTAAAATATGACCAACGTAGTGATGAATACCAGACATATCTCGTTGAGAGAGGTTATAATCCATCGAAGTCAATAAGCAATTTTTAAGGGCAAAAGATCTACCTAGGGAGGACTTACTTGCCTCGAAATCGAAAGACAAAAAAATCGTCTTTCCTCTAGTAGTCGACTATAACCCTCATCTATCATATCAGTGAAATCATCAAATCATTTAGTCATCTTACTTATGATTCGCCATTGCTATCCCAGATTTTCCCTAAGGGGTCAATTATTCCTTCTTATCGAAGACCCAAAAATATAAAAGAGATTTTAGCAAGGCCTAAAAACCCATTATAGCAATAATACTCCCGTAGGATGTTTTAAATGTAAGAACAAATGTGATCTATGCAAACATCTTGTTGAAAATACGATCTTTCACAGCGCCTGTACAGGCCGTTTTTACTCCATTAGACAGGATGTACATTGTAGGTCGAAGAATGTTATCTATTTAGTCACCTGCAAAACATGCAAGATTCAATACGCAGGTTCAACATCGAATGAATTCAAGGTCAGATTTCGGAATCACAAATCAGCCATGTTGACCAACAAGGCCACGTGTGAATTGGCCGTCCATTTCAACAGAAAAGAACATCACATGTCTGACTTTGAGTTCATTGTTATTGAAAAAATTGTTAATGACACTACTTATGATGTGGATAAGGCTTTACTCACAAGAGAGGCCTTTTGGTGCTCACAGTTATGCACCCTCCAACCTTACGGCTTAAACAAAAGATCCGAGTTTAATTCCAAAAACAGAATAAGGTTCAATTAATTATTCATCGAAGCAATCAATTGGCTTTTTTTCAGTTACGCTTAGACCCATGCTTTTGACTCTGCTACGGTGCAGATCGGTATTCTCACAGGTAATGTTCAGGGATTCTATTGCTTTTTAGCGCCCCCGGGCGGGGTTCTGTTGTTTTGTTTTTCGTACTGGCGTGGTTTCAGAGGTTTTCTCTTGGGATTTTGTTTTTGCGCTCATCATATGGCCACCTGATTACATGATGTACAAATTTCTGGTGTTAATTTCAAGCCATTAGTCTTGGTGTCCGGTGATTAACGCCTTTTTCGGAATAGAGCTAACTATTTCTTATCTCACGTATTGCCCACTTAATAAATTCCAATCGCACATTTTATGTGACACATTGTGATTTTTTTTAAAATTTTCAACATTTTATACTTTCTGCTTCATGGTTTTGTATAAATAGCGCAAGTTCAGTTGTACCAGGTATTTTTAATTTTTAGTTCTTAACGTGTACTGAAGAAGCCCGAAGGGCGAAACGTTTACACTAAATATACCAGACCTGTGAGAAGTTCGTCAGCGACTCGCAAGTGGCACCATCGTTGGATACTCAGTCTTTATCATTCTACTTACCAGTCTGTTCTGATTCACGTTATTTCTATTCTCGTTCTTTTTAAATAGTGACATTCTCTAAGACTGTAAAATGCATACGTAAAGCGTCTCTGCGCCAAAAAAATCCATTTTGAAGTTCAAAAGTTGGAGTAATATCCACGCTGTTAAGTTTGCTTTTGGCTGCCTATTTTCGAATCACACTTCCCTCAAAACGCACGAAATGCAGTCTCTGACAACCATATTTTCAAAATTTCCCCGGGGAGCATGCCCCCGGACCCCCCTACAGGCTAGCGCCTCCGGCGCTCGTTTGGTCCGTCTCCTCCTTGGATCGCACACTGCCGCAAAAAAAACCTGCCTACGGGCCTGGAAAGTAGCACTTCGTGCATCTCTATTTCAAATATTTCTGGGGGAGCATTCCCTCAGACCCTCGTAACGACTTGCCCCCCCAAGTCGAAAATTTCTAGCTACGGCTGTGCTACAACTCGCAATAAACGGTGGAAATGACCACTGTCCCTGATGTAGCTAATAAACCACACTAAAATCATTTTTATTCTGTTTTATTACCGACCTTAAAGTGAATATATATATGACAATTTTAATACAAAAAGGTAAATTCGTAAATAACAATGCGAGGAATGCATTTCGTTTCCGTCCGCCCAGAGATCGAAGACGGAAACAACCAGACTCATCCCCGTCAATCCTGCCCAAATACGAGTGTAGAACTATCGCGTCCTACAATAACATGCCATTTCAAAGCTCAAAGAGAGTGCATTTATTTCCAAGAGACGATTTTGAAGTCGAAAGAGGATAAGCAGCGAAAAAATTCAGCCGTGTTTTACTCACCGCTTGCGGTTTTTTAATTCGCACAACAAATGAACACAAACAGTGCATCCAGTTCCTCTCATCTAAATGCAGCTTTAACTTCAAAATATTCAAATAGACATTTTATTGCGAAGATAGTAAATGTGTTATCAACAAACGATGATGTGGTGGTTTCTGACATTTAAGCGACTCTCTAGAAGTGAAATACGAAGATGGACCTCGATCCTTGGTAATAGTGAAACAGCTTGCGCTACGATTACACCATACGTCGAATTTCTCATGAATTCACGTCTTAAAATGTTTCTCTTCATTGTAGACGTTGTATTGGTATTTTCAAAGTTCTTCTTTTGCTTTCTTGAGGAAACTGAATCACTATTTGTCCGGTTCCAGCTCGATGGCCCCCTACGACTCGACATGGTAACACACGATCAAAACTCCTTCCAAACAACAAAATCAAAGAAAAAAGGAGCAAATGTCGGAGACTGGCGCTAGCATTAGAGATTGCGTGATTTAAGCAGACTTAATTTGATGATAGGAAACCCATGTGGGATATCAATTTCGTGCAATAAGTAGTTTTGTTAAATAGCCGACGATGATGTGTCAAGGACATGGAACTCAAGCTTTAGTACGCTCTCTCAGATAAGCGCGCAGTGTTTTGCGTTGAGTCGAGAGTTCATTTGAAAGTTAGTTGACCTTGTAAACCAGTCGAGGGAAGTTTGCCAAACCAGTTGTGTTAACCAGTTGAGAAGGAGCCTGTGAGCCAATAAACCTGCTGTGGATCTGTGAATTTTATTTGCCCTGATTGTGAGATTCGTGGGGAATCGTTATTCTCGGAGGCCAGCGTTTCCCACACAAAGAACAACAAAGAAAATGTAGTGAATTTGTTTCTGAACGCCGCAGGATATTTGGTTCACTAAAGTGACCACGGATGGCTTTGATTGTGTAAGATATTCACACCCCACACACTCCTTTGAAAAAGTTGGCAACACTTTTTCAAACATTTTGGCATGCTGTCACGAATGCGCTACCGGTGACACTGCTCCTTTAAGTTCCCATCTGATTGAAATAGAATTCCACCACAAGGTCAGAGTATTTTACGGGTCACTGATCCGACCTGTTTCGACATGCTGAACATATAAATTATGAACATACCCAGTTTCAAATGTTCCTTTTTTTGTGTGGTAAACTATTATAGTATTGTTTGTTTAGATTCTTTGGCCCAGGGTGGGGCTTTTTTGGCACTTTTGATTGCCGTTAGTTTCTCACCCTGGGGAATTTGATAAAAAAACTTTAAGCATTGTCAAATCTCCGCCCCTTGCCCGCACTCCGGATACCTTGTTTTAACAGGTGTCAATTGATTAAAACATGGATGCCCAATATCAAAGATGTATGCTGTAAACTAGCTTGATACTGGTCACATTGGCATACATGGAGGAGTGGACGTACGTACGTACGGACGGTCGATGACGTCATGGCCATAAAACCAAAATTTCTCGCATCGATGGGTTACCATATTTTCTTAACTATGGTGCTCGGCGCGCACCGAGCTCCGCTATTATGAAATGAGAACTCTCCAAAAGGTGAGCCGAGTTTCAAAGCTAAGTTTACAGTATTCGCGCCAAGTTTTCACTTTTTGCGCTGTCGACAAGACTCATGAGGAAAACCAATTAAAAGTTGCCGGCATTTTGTGTTTTCGTTAAGGTGTGCCGCTGACCAGAAAACTACTGCAGCGCGCCCCAAAAACGTATTTCCGCGGTGCCAGAAGGAACATTTTCTTCGTGCAATACCACTTTTAACTGCGAATGGAAATGGGAATCATCGACGGTGGCGCTTATCTCAAAATCGGCGTGCATCATTCTTCATCACTGCCACAAGGCACAACATAACAATCGCAAACCCGCGGAACGAACTGAGACGTTATCGATAACAGCTGAAAAAAAAGTGAATCACACGAAACGGGATTTTGAACCCGTGACCTCGCGATACCGGTGCGATGCTCTAACCCACTAAGCTATGAAGCCACTGATGTTGGGAGATGGTCATTTGTGGGTTCAAATATTCCCGTGAGGAATGAATCAACGAACGAAGTGATATATGAAACGAATAAAAAAAAACTGCGGATATGAAATCAAGTGAAGCTGAATTTTTCAGGCTTCTCTACGCAATTGCAAAAATTACGTTCATAACTGATTTCATATCCGCAGTTTAATATATGATTCATTTCATGTATCATTTCGTTAGTTGTTTAATTGTGTTTTATTCTCACCTGGTGAAATCAAGTCACACATATGGACGAAGGACATCAATTTCTCTTTTAAACCTTGAAATTCAAGCAGTTCTTTAATTCGATTATTTAGGCTTTTCTCAATTTCTTCAGCTTCCTCAGTGTTGGATACATCTGCGTGGAGAAGTTGTGAAAATCTATCCTTGTACTGCTGCAAAAGTTTCAATGTTGTAACAGTTATTGAAGCACCGGAGATTCTTTCCACAAGGGCGCTCAGCAAAGATTTTGCCATAGACAGCGTTTCTTGGCCTTCAGGTGTTAAAATATTTCCTCTTTCAGTTTCATCTCCTGTTTGAAGACAATCATTATGACAAACTGTTATATATTTCAGCGACATAATCTGGGCTACAATAGCAAAATTATCTCAATCAGTAAAATAAGCTTTCCAAGCGGGGCAGTAAAGCATTATTATGTTTCAGAAAACTGCCAACCAATTCAATGTAGAGCATTGTACAACCGTGTACCACCATACAGTGTACTTCAACGATTCCAAAACGGGCTTTTTAAATTAAAAATTGGCATGCATCACAATGCATAGCTGTTTCTATGCACATTTCGCATTATTCAATGGTATTACACACCGATATCGCAGCTGGCTGATGACATTAACTATAACAAAATGGGCCTCATGCCCAAAGATACATTTGTGATTCAATTTTAAAATTCATGTTTATTACCAAAAAACTTTAAGTATCCAGTCATCGGATTCCAAGAAAGAAGAAATTTCACAGTAACAGAGTCCAAGCTTGATATGTTTGCTTCCCCGGTCCTTTTTGGCCATGACTTTGTAAGCAACATGGAGAGAAGTTCACCATACTTTTCAGCTTTTTTGTCATCTCTAAGGCTTGAGCCTCTTAGCGCTCTAAAGGCATGGTCAGCGTCTTCCCCCTGTCGTGACTACAAAGAAGAGACCTGTTAAAATGACTAGTCTATACGAAATATGTTTGTTCTTGAGCGATTTTAATAGAAAATGATTCCTTTCGCTTATGGCTACACCTGTGAACTAGTCCTAAGACTGCATAATATTCATCGAACTTCAGAAGGAGTTCAGATCAGTTTACTTCTCAGACAATTCTGAATTGAAAAAGATTGGAAATGATCTGACGTCTAATTAGTCTTCGAAAAAGATGGCATTTTGGCCCATATGGTCTATTTTTTTGGAGAATGATTACTTAGTCCTGATTGCGGGCTAAGCCCGCACTGTTCTCTCTGTTGATGGACTTGATGCTCGCTGGCAGCACTGGGTTGAATTCTCGCTCGCTTAACACTCTTTTTGAAAAGTTGAGAGAACAGTGTTGGAAAATCGTCAAATACGAAAAAAGCACGAAAGA
>BLFP01000134.1:722299-732299 GCA_014634505.1 Montipora efflorescens
GACAAGAAAAAAAACCGGCTGTTTCCTCGTTAAATAAGTGATCAATCAGGCTTGATGATTAATTCTTAATTTAAGTCAACCTCATGCTATTACCAACTAAAAGGAGCGTTAAACTCACATTGATTATCTCTTCCACTGCTTCAAAGGCAAGTTTGGAAATAGACTCCCCGATGGCTCTGTCGTACTGATCCAGGTGAACTTCACAAAACATTTCAACAACGCGGGTTTTCCTCATCTAGGAGGACAATGAAATACATTTGCAATCACTGATGGTGTTCCTTTTCATACGACTGTTAACCTTCCAATTTGACAACAGAGTACGAGAAACAGAACGAGTTCTCCATTTATTAAAATCGCGTGCCTTACACAATCACTTATCACCAAGTTCATGTTGTTGAACCTTTGACTACGAAATCAAGAATCGAGAACTCGTTGAAGGTCGCACTCTGAAGGTCGCTTATTGATTATATCATATCATATATCTTTAACCATTTGCAGATGTCATCAAAAAGGCAGCAATTTTTATTCAGATATTTTAAGAGTCTGAGTGTTGGTTGGATACAAGGGCATTCTTCAAATACAAAAAGGTTCTTTAGTGACTTTGTTGATTGCACTATATTGGGTAATCTTTGACTGCCAACAATTCTTTTGGCTAAATATACTTATTATATTGAGCGTAATTCTTTGGCTAAATGGAACACTATAATTAGCTGGTTTTTGGTCGGGATTTTACAGTGCAGACATTACCATGGAAACGGCTCGTTTCCGTATTTTCTCCTTCTCCCGGGAAATAGACCATATTCGTATTTCCAGTATTGGACTGGAACTAGCTTGCAATGGAGGCTAATGCGGGGAAATATATTAAAAAGTATTTGCATTTGAAAAGATTTCCCCGCATTAGCCTCCATTGCAAGCTAGTTCCAGTCCAATACTGAGAATACGAATATGGTCTATTTAAGTTGAACGAAATACAAAAAGTTTTTAAAATGCGGAATTAAATTTTTTTCATGAAATCAGTAAAATTATAGCAAGCGGAATTTAGTTCTACGCGCACCGGTGGCTCAATTGGTTGAGCACCGGGCTGTCACGGGGAGGTCGTGAGTTCAACTCCGGCCGGACCAACACTCAGGGTCTTTAAATAACTGAGGAGAAAGTGCTGTCTTTGTAATTACATCTGCAAATGGTTAGACTCTCCAGTCTTCTCGGATAAGGACGATAACCCGTAGGCCCCATCTCACAACCCTTCAATGTTCATAATCTTGTGGGACGTAAAAGAACCCACACACTTGTCGCAAAGAGTAGGGCATGTAGTTCCCGGTGTTGTGGTCTGTCTTGTATCATGGTTGGGAGGGTAAAAGGGCGCGCTTAATTTGGAGCTTCGCTCTGTTGTGCGACCCCCAACACAGCCTGTTTCTCTGTTGTGGTGAAAGTGATTAAATTAAAAATACATATATATATTAAAAGGTTACCGTTCAAAGTTCGCTGATTACGAACGTTCACCAAGCGGAGAAGTGACTGATCGCTCAAAAAAACGATGCCGCATCATAAACTGACTAACCTCACTTGCTCTGGACCGTACTGGGAAATGTTGGTTCTCAAGCTCGGTCGTTGTTTTTCGACGGCCACGACCTCAGGCCAATATTCCCCAGTAAGGTCCTCGCGCTCGGTTAGTAAGAGATTAATATTTTTCCTTTTTTCATTTACTTATTTATTTCAGTTTGTTTTCTTCCATCAGTACCCAGCCACCAGCTTCCAAAAGCTGCTTGTTATACATTCATGCACGTCGGATCTTACATCAGAATACACTTGTGTAAACACGAATAGACACTGAAAGTGCAACTTTCGCTTTGCTAAAACTCCTCGTATTAAGTTAGGTCAGGGCCTTGTTACTCGGGCCCGTAAGGGCACCGAGTCAGAAAACCAGTCGAGCGTCTTTATTTTTTTTTTTCTTCGTAGTCACAAAGTGCATACCCCGCGGATATTCAACATGAGGCTACAATTAGCCTATACTTGGGCCTGCACAAGTACAATGGTGTATGGTTAATTTAGCACTAAAAAAAAGAAAAGAGAGAAGTCTGTCCTTCTTACATCGGCCTTCCATTGCGCTTCTCATGATGTTCAAATGTTTATGTAGTGGAATACCCGGACCCAGATTAACTTCATTATAGGTGGTCACAATGACCACTGGACCATGCAAACGAGGTAAAAATAGTGTATTTATTCCAAAATGACTAGGCACATTGTTTTTTACTGATTGATGGGTACTTTTGCTCAGTGTTTGAGAAAGGAAACGCTAATTGAACGGTTTAAGATGAAACGAAATGACTCATCGAAACATCTTTTGCAGAAAATAATGAAAGAGAAATGAAAGTGAGATGTGAAAACATCTTTCCAAGATGACCAACCTTTCGTGCAGTGGTGCACGTAAAGGTCACTTTGTCACGTGCGCGACACGTGAAGATGTGCACTGTATCTCGACACTTGATAATACTTTCAGAAGTACACAAGTTCCTCGAGGATGGCCATGCCAAATGAATCCATAGCACGAGAATCAAATATTTAAAATATACCATTTGTAGTAATTTAAATACTCACAGTAATATGCACCCAATTGTCAAAAAATATGTGTTATTTGCCAGCTGAGAGGTCCGTATAGCGAAAAATTAAACTGTGACCTCGGTCTTGAAAAAGCATTTTCAAGACCTTGATTACAGTTTTTCGCTACACGGACCGACCCGTAGCTGGTAAATAACTTATTTACTTTTTTCCTCTCTCTCCCCCTCCCTCTCTGAAATCACTTTTTTCAATTGTTGACTCGCACCGCGCTCGATAGCGAATGCAGTATTATAGCGACTTACAAACTGAATGTTTCAAAAAGAAATATTTTTATTTGAATTCTATTTTCAAACCTCTTGTCTCATGAAAAATAACCTCTGTATGTAAACGGAGTCGGTGTAAAACAAAAAATTGAAATTTAAGGTCATCACAAAGGCTAAAGCCCGCCGCACACTTGAGGAAAGAGCGTTTCCTCACGTATGCGGGGAAATTGTGGTGAGAAATTCGCCTCGCGAGGCCGTGAGGATAAAATCAAACATGCTTGATATTTTTGGCCTCGCGAGACAAATTCCTCAATGTGTGCGGCCATCGTGAGAATCGAGCTGAGCTTGGTTTAATTAAGCAGCCAATAAAAATACATGGCATACTCACGTGACTCCAGCGGTTCAGGATGGTGTCGGAGGAAGAAATTCCGACGTCACTGAAGTCACGTGAGAATGTCATGTATTTTTATTGGATGCTTCATTGACCAAGCTCAACTCGATTCTCACGATGGCCGCACACAATGAGGAATTTGCCTCGCGAGGTGAAAAATATCAAACACGTTTGATTTTTTCCTCACGGCCTCGCGAGGCCAATTTCTCACCAAAAGTTCCCCGCACACGGTGAGAAAACGGCTGAGCAAACCGCCTCGTGAGGCAGTTTGCTCAGCTCTTTCCTCACTGTGTGCGGCGGGCTTAACGCAACCAAGGCTAGGATTCCGCCCGCCGTGAGCGGGCCGGATGAGAAAATTCCGCCCCCTCCCGGAACCAATCAGATTGCAGGATTTGCTGAATTCCGCTCGCTCACGCATTGAGAAAAAAACAGAAAAGAATTCTAATTCTCTGTGATCAAATTTTGGAAACTACTATCAAAGACATGCAGAAAGCAAAATCTATTGTGCAACTTCCATGTACATTACCCGTATGACTTGGGCTGTATTGAATCTGAAAAGTTGTGTTGAACGCTATGACTTCTGCAGGTAATTCTGTTAACATTAAATATGTTTGTCTCGATAAGCTTGATAAAGCAGTGTAGAGTTCATTTCCTACATTCACAACTGATAATTACAGGGAAGTAATTAATTTCCTGTCATAAGTATACATATAGCACATAGTGACATAGCTGCTGCACATTCACTACCAGCATTTGATCCATACACTAAAACATCACCTTGACAGTTGTTTTACTAGGATCCACGGGATGTGAATCAAGATTTTTCTAGGTTGTGTCCCTGCAAAGGTTGAACTTACCAGCAATAAGCCATGCAGAGGACCAGACTTTTAACAAGAAACTATTTCAAAAAACAAAAATAGTGTTTCGTTTCCGGAATGGTAAGGGAAGGAGAAAAGATAAAATACTGTACTGTGGGTCACTTGGTCTGTCATTTTTATTTCGCTGCGTCTATTGAAACTCTCGAGAAATAAAGATAGAAATGTGAACGCAAACTCTCTGAACGGTGAGAAGCCTTTCAAGAAATATTAACCATTAAAGAGAAGAACAGATACTTATTTATGTGCACAATACATCGAAGCATAAAGTCTACAAATCATCCTCTTTTACTTTTAAATACTTACCCCTGCATAACATCTCAAATTTCGTTATCCGTGAATCTTCTCATGATTACAAGTGTTTCATACAAACCATGGCAATTACTTGCTCTACAATCACTGGTTCCTCGTTAACTCAATTTATTTCGGGAGTCAGGGTGGCTTATAGTGGTTATCTATCGAGCCTCCCACCACTGCGAGCCGGGGTTCAACTCTGGCCCCCGCCTGCATGTGGGCTGAGTTTCAGTCGATCTCAACCTGACTCGAAGGTTTTTCTCCGGGTACTCCGGTTTTCCTCCATTATCAAAATCGACTCACAGCTAATTAACATCTTGCTGTGGTGCTGTGCTCCGACATCAAACATGGACTGTACAGCGGCAGCCAGAGGCACCTTTGTATGCTTTCAGCCCGATATCATGTGCTGCGCCCTTTCGCAATTCAGTCCTCAAGACTGCGAGTAAAGGGTGATTTAGCACTGCCAATTATTATTATTTTACTAGTTATAGCTGTCGCTAAAGTGCCAACGAGCCAAGCTTGCGTGATCTGGCGGCTGCAAACATCACGCGGCGTACTCGTGCGGCACTCTCATTGGTTATCGCTACGGTCAACATTTCATCGCTTTGGTCTACATTACAGCTTTTGGTCTACATTACAATTAAATTTGAAGCGCTTCTGAGATTTCGTCCGCCTAAAAATCTTCTCGCGGCTCTATAAGCTGCCGCCTCGCCAGGCCTTCTGTCTTCAGAAGGCCTGACTCGTTGGCAATTACCAAGACTTGTTTATATTACTAATTAACACGAAAAGGGATAACTTGGGAATTTTTAACAATCTATCGCTTTAATCTAACCCAAAATCATTTCGGCAGATATTCAAAACGTCCTATGCATGATTCATTTCCTTCGCTTCTGTGTTTGTCAGCATTATGATTTGCAATACTTCAGGTCACGTGCTCACAAGCTTGTTTTTGTATCTCGTAGATGTTTAGATTTCCAATTACAAACTCTGTTTTGATTGGCAACTCTAACTCACTGCGTAAATAGTTCACCCTGAATTCAAAATAAATATCTTTCGTTTCTGAAAAAACAAAACAACATTCTTTTATAAATCGTACCGGGTACTCCTGATTTCGGTATGAAATTTAACTTTCAATTTGCATTTACCTTTTTACCCACTTTTGGAAAAGTTTTACATACCACTTGCTTAGATTTAAACGCATACCTGAGGTAGCTCCTATACTTGTGTTTACGAGCAAGTGATCTCCTAGTAATAAGATGAAATGTGGATGACCTCGGTACATTGTTAACCAAATATGTTCCAGCAAGTTTCCTCCTTTTCCTGCTTTTATAAAATGGACGTCTTAGCCTTTTCTTTGTAATTCTGCATGGTTCTGGGTCACGTCTGTGTCGGTACACACGCAAATCACAACAATATAGAGACCTGTATTTCTCCTTTGGAATCAAGTCTTTATTATCACTGACAATCAAATAACTGTACAGCCTTTCAAACTACATCACATTTATTTCCTAAAGAGCTGATCAAAGTCTCCACTGATGATATCAAATCTTGTAAAAGTAGAACAGAACTTTATACACAAGATGGCTGGTTAAACAAAGGATGTAAGCTAGACCATTACAAAGAAACAAGCTGTTTAACAATAATAACAAAACAACGCAATAGACAAAAAACTTATCTTCTTAGTCAATGGTACACTGAGCGGGAGGCTAGTTGTTCGCTGTGGAAATGGTACAAGCGTGAGGCCATTTTTTCGCTGTGCCAATGTTTTTACTTTGTCTTCAGAAGATTCCAATATTAGTTATTTTCTTTGTCGCTGTCATCTTCAGAGTAGTTCTCAATAAATTACTCGCTGCTTATCTAAGAATTAGTATTTTGATTTGTATCGCTTTCAATAGTTGCGTCCATTTCAGTTACATTTGAGTACATTTCCGTTTCATTCAGTGCGCGGAACGACCCGTTTCGAAGCTAACGCTGGACATCTTTTAGTGGGGGTCTACAGCGAAAAGCGTATACCTTTCTTTGTATGTGTTTTGAGCGCCCCAAGAACAAATCGATTAAGCAAACGTAGCACAGTGCTCTCCATGATTTTGCATTACGCGGTTTGCTTTTAATAACGAATGTAAACAGCGCCACGTGCCTTCTATTGTGCGTTTTGTTGCACCAGAAAAAAAAACTGAAATCTAACGTATTTTATAACTCGGTGCCCTTACGGGCCCGAGTAATTAATACCCACATACGAAAATTCGGGGGAATTATTACTACTCCGTACGGTTACTTTGCATTCCTCGAACCTGAGCCCTTAGCTATACTGAGCGCACGAAAGCAGCCCACTTAACCGCTCGGCCACGGGATCACGTAAGATAAATTATCGTTTGTTCGTAGTGTAGAACGTGCCCTTTCGGGCGGGGTTAGCATCTGGATGGATGACCGACAAGTAAGGTGTGCAGAGAGCAACACCGGATTGCCTATCGTAGACGCCATATGCTTTGAAGTGCATCGGACTATTCATCTTTTTTCTTTAATAAGCAGCGGGTACTTTATTGAAAACTACTCTGAAGATGACACCGACAAAGAAAATAACTCCACAAAGAACATAGACGCCACACAGGCAGAAAACCCTACGGATGCGAGAGCGCGTGACGTCACGTTATTTTGAGACAGTTGTAAAGGCCGATTCAACTAATCGAGGAAAATGTTCCATAAAAACTTCAAATCGCGATGTTTCTTTTCAAAAACTCATTTTTATGGACAGCCACCTACTTCTACTTCTGCGTTGTCCTGAGTGATTTGATGGGTTTTTGGGACGCTTCGATTTCCTCTTCAGATCCACGCGTCGTCACGTACAATATAAATAGACAAGGCGTGCAACTTCCAAGACCGCTCACGGCCGAGTGCCTTCAGAATTTTACCGAATTTCTCCCACTTCCAAAGGTCACTCGCCTCCCAACCTTGGGCACGTAGAAAGTTGATAATTTTAATAGCATCGTGCCAAAAATCATCAAATTTACACTGCTCTGCGACCTCAAAATCCTGCTCGATTTTCAAGCTTTGCTCAGGGTTTTGTTATTGCCAGATGATGTGGACAGAAGTCATGCACCATTGAATAGGCCATTTTCGATAAATTAAATATTCAGCTTGAAAGTAAGGCACTGAGGACAAAGACAATAGAAACACGTGGGAATTAATGTGAAAAATATTTACATATCATGCACTTTCCTTTGTCTTTGTCCTCACTGACTCGCTATCAAGCTGAATTTTAATATATCGAAAAAGGCCTATTTGATCAAATCAGATTAACCAATCAAAAATCGTAGATCTGCGCTTTTTGATTGGTTAATTTGATTTGATCAAATTCAATGGTACATGGCTCCTGTCCACATCATCTGGCAATAACAAAAACCTGAGCGAAGCTTGAAAATCGAGCTGGATTTTTCGTGTAAATTTGATGATTTTTGGCACGATGCTAGTAAAATTATAGACTTTCTACGTGCCCACGATTGGGAGGCGAGCGACCTTTGGAAGGGGGAGAAATTTGGCTACATTCTGGAGGCACTCGGCCGTGAGCGGTCTTGGAAGTTGCACGCAGTGTCTATTTATATTGTATGTGACGACGCGTGTGATCTGAAGAGGAAATCGAAGCGTCCCAAAAACCCATCAAATCACTCAGGACAACGCAGAAAATAGTAGGTGAGTGACTTTTATTTATCTGGCTGTCCATAAAATGAGTTTTCGAAAAGAAACATCGCGATTGGAAGTTTTTATGTAACATTTTCCTCAATTAGTTGAATCGGCAGTTACAACTTTCTCAAAATAACGTGACGTCACGCGCTCTCGCATCCTTAGGGTTGTCTGCCTGTGGTCTAGCTTATATCCTTTGATCAACTAGCTATATTAGCGATCGTGTTCATTGCCATCTTGAGTATATAGTTCTGTTCTAGTTTTACAAGATTTGATATCATCAGTGGAGACTGTGATCAGCTCTTTAGAAAATAATTGTGATTTAGTTTGAAAGGCTGTACAGTTATTTGATTCTCAGTGATAATAAAACTTGATTCCAAAGGAGAAATACAGGTCCCGATATGCAAAAGTGTGTTTACTTCAGTTGTGATTTGTGTGTGTATCGACATAGACGTGACCGAGAACCGAGCAGAATTAGAGAGAAAAGGCTGAGACGTCTATTTTATAAAAGCAGAAAAAGGAGGAAACTTATTGGAACATATTTGGCTAAAAATGTACCGAGGTCATCCACATTTCGTCGTATTACTAGGAGAACACTTGCTCGTAAACACAAGCATCGGAGGCGGCTACCTCAGGTATGCGTTTAAAACCAAGCAAGTGGTATGTAACACTTTTACAAAAGCGTGGATGAACAGGTAAATGCAAAATGAAAGCTAAATTTAATACAGAAATCAGGATTACCCGGTACGATTTATAAAAGAGTGTTTTTGTTTCGTATTCAAACGAAACGTATCTATTATTGGGTAGCCAAACCCAGTCGAAATCAGCGTTTCATTTGTCCTTTTTTTTTTATTTTCCGTGTCGGAAAAGGTCTTTCCTGTCACTCCCATACTAAGTGGTGTCTTTGTGCATAGAGTCTTCTGCGCGCATTTTGATGGGTTTCACGGGGTAGAAGAATGTGTAGATTTCTTTCCGGTGGACACAGTAGAATGTTTAATTAACCTGCAATAGCGTCGAAGTCATTGAAACACAAAATTTAATGGTGTTTTGGTGGATCTTTAAGCAAAATATACCTTTATGGAGATCAAGAATGGAGCGTTAATTGGATAAACAAGACAGGCGGTGGAAAATAAATATATGGAATCTTAAAAGCGACGAGTAATGGACTTCGACAACAATCTTTCGCCCGTCGACACGTAATCAAAGTGAGCTGTATTTCTAATATTTTACCCAGTGTGGTGTTATGTACACTACTGAAACCAAATAGAAAATTCTCTGGTAACTTATGGGTTCAGCAAAGACAAAGAAGGAATCGAACACCTTAAGCCCGGTGAAAATGCACTGGATTTGTCCACTGTAAAAGCTCTCAACATGTTGAGTGTTTCAAGGACGTTCGCGCTAATTGTTTGTGCGCAACGTAACTGCGCAGGTAACGCGACTGTAATATGTCACGCATTACTTCGAGCATTAGTGAAGTTGAGGTTTGAAAACCTTTGCAGAAACCGTGGACGATAAGTCTTGCACAGCGTTGGATAAGAGAAGATCGTGATCAGTCAAAATTGATTAAAAATATTTAGGAAAGTCAAGTAGACTACTGCATGACTGATGTTCGCGTTGTCTTTATCAGTCGTGCACCAGTCTTGACTTTCATAAATATTGTTCAAGCATTAGTTAAAATAACATGGCGACAAAAACGCCGGGTAAAAAATTCCAGGCCAGCAAAAGAATGGCACATTTATTTCCGAATCATCATGAAACGTTGAAGAGAAGTGAGCGAGAGGATGGAAAAGCTCTGGAAAAGGTAGCTGCTGATCGAGTAGTGCCTGAAAGTTTGGAAAACTCGAGGACGAACCGTTACGTAAATTTAATGGGGCTGTTTCTTTTTTTAATGTTTTTATTACACTACGAACTTAAGTTCAAAACGAATGTATGTTTTTGAAGTT
>BLFP01000134.1:737299-757299 GCA_014634505.1 Montipora efflorescens
AAATTATTTCCAAATTTGGTCAACAGCAGCTGCGTGTGGTCTTAACCAATCCGAAACGGGAAAATATTTTGAATGAATAATAATTAGCAACTATTCGCGGCTCGGTAAATATCCACCACTGAAGTGAATAGTTGTTTTAGTATATACGCAAACAGTGAGATAATATAGTACAAAAATACCATTTTAACTCATTTCGTGCGCAAATTCCGCACGAATTGCTCGGAGGTGAATAGCAAAGGATATCCGGAGCTTGAGTAGCCAATCAGCGCGCGCGTTCAACGCTATCCACTGTTTTAGTATATACTAATAGATGTTATTAAAAACTGGATCATTGGATAATGCAATTCGAGAGTTTTGATTGGTTAAGCCATCATGGGTCATGAGCCATTATACCATGATCTACAAACACGGCAAGCATATGCGTGATTTTTTGGGCCTTTTTATTTTTATTTTAGTCTAGTTTTCTTTATTTTGGGGGCGTTTTTAATAAAACAATTATTCCACTCGCGCTTGTTGGATATGAGATGATTATAGCCAACTCGGCGCTACGCGCCTCGTTGGCTATCTATCATCTCATATCCAACGCGCGCTCATGGAATAATTGCTAATTATTCGATATTATTGGCTTCCTTAGTGTGTGCAATAAACGTTTGCTTAGTGCAACTGCAAGACATGCATGATATGCAGGAAAACGTCCGTCAGAGAAATTTGCAGTTAGTTTTTTTGCAGACTATTCGTTCAAAGAGGAAACGAGTGAATTCTACTCAAGAGCATATTCTGTTATCTTTAAACTGAATTTATTACCAAGGCTTAAAAAACTAAAAGACCTCAAATTGGGACAGGACATTACAAAATAATTAAATGTGTGAACGTGTGAGCCAAAGGGCCTCTGCTGGCACGACATCTGGGTGACCCCTCAAATGGTCTTAATGGCCCCCCCACTTGAAAAAATT
The DNA here is from genome assembly GCA_014634505.1 of Montipora efflorescens. NCBI lineage: Eukaryota > Metazoa > Cnidaria > Anthozoa > Scleractinia > Acroporidae > Montipora > Montipora efflorescens. The sequence continues at coordinate 738,253 of BLFP01000134.1, forward strand.
AACTGAAACGCTGCAGTTCAATACCACCCAATTCAGTGCCTTCTGTTTTTATGTAACACGTACCACATACAACACAGTGTACGCTTCATGGAGCGTCTAGTTTTGAATTCAGGGTGAACTAAATGAGTTGGAGTGGCCAATCAAAATAGAGTTTGAAATTGGAAATCTAAACATCTACGAGATACAAAAACAAACCTGTGACCACATGAACCTGAAATAGTGTAAATCATAATGCTGACAAACAAAAGCGAAGGAAATGGATCACGGTATTATTAATATACATAGAAGTTGTACAATAGATTTTGCAAACTGTATGTTTTTGATAAGTGCGTTCCAAAATTTGATAACTAAGAATTATGATTCTTTTATTTTGATAATTGGGTGCATATTACTGTGAGTATTTAAATTACAACAAATGGCATATTTTAGACATTTGATTCTTGTGCTATGGATTACTTTGGCATGGCCATCCTCAAGGAACTCGTGTACTTCTGAGAGCATTTTCAAGTGTCGAGATATAGTGCACATCGTCACGTGTCGCGCACGTGACAAAGTGACCTTTACGTGCACCACTGCACAAAAGGTTGGTCACCTTGGAAAGTTGTTTTCACATCTCACTTTCGTTTCTCTTTCATTTTTTCTGCAAAAGATGTTTCGATGAGTCATTTTGTTTTATCTTAAACCGTTCAATTAGCGTTTCCTTTCTCAAACACTGAGCAAAAGTACCCATCAATCAGTAAAAAACAATGTGCTTAGCCATTTTGGAATAAATACACTATTTTTACCTCGTTTCCATGGTCCAGTGGTCATTGTATTCACTACATAACATTCGAACATCATGAGAAGCGCAATGTAAGGCCGATGTAAGGACAGACTTCTCTCTTTTCTTTTCTGTAGTGCTAAATTAACCATACACCACTCTATTTTTGCAGGCCCGAGTATAGGCTACTTGTAGCCTCTTGTTGAATAGAATACCTTGTCGTCGGTCGAGTGCAAGGTTCGGTCATAGTTTTCATAACACTATTACTCTTTACCTGTGACGTTCGGTTGACAAATTGTTGCGTTAACTGAGTCCGATACCCTTCAATTCCTTGGTATCCATTCGCAGCACCAAGGAGCTTACTCCATATCTGCATTAAAGAAATCAAGTAAAACGTTAAGCATGAAAGGGATAGGATTGAATTTTGTGGGATACATGTATATGATACGTTATATATATGAGAAGGAAATATGAACGGGTATTTGAGATGGAGAGCCCCAAGCAAGCCATTGTAAATCGCATACTCAGATCTCCCGCGGTGTTAAGCAAGTAAAAGCAAATTCAAGCACTCTTGTTCCCATTTTATACAACTTAAAGCTATCGGTGCGTGGGGCCTTGTGTGTTAACAGGGAGCTTAAGCAACGACAAGGGCGATGGCAACGAGAACGTAATCTCAAAATATATATTCACGTTGTTGTAATCACTTCGTGACTATTTCAACCTCTTTAATATGACAAGGGCGTGGAAGTTCCTGGGTGAAACGGCGTTTAAGTTAGGGGAGATAATGAAAACTTATCCTCAAGTGCTGACGTTCTTCATAAAACCGCAAATTTGGCTATTTCCCGTTGCTGTTTTGCTGACGACGGCAAAGAAATCGACAAAAGTGAAAAACGCACGAGCAGGGCGTGCAAAGCTATCGTTTTTCCCACTAAATATGCAAATTTGTGACCTTCTCGTTGCCGTCGCCGTTGTCGTTGCTTGAGCCCGCTGCACACGGTGAGGAAAGAGCTGAGCAAGCTGCCTTGAGAAAGGGTTTGCTCAGCCTTTTCCTCACGAGTGCGGGGAAATTTTTGTGAGAAGTTCGCTTCGCGAGGCCGTGAGGATAAAATAAAACATGTTTGATATTTTTGGCCTCGCGAGGCAAATTTCTCACTGTGTGCGGCCATCGTGAGACTCAAGCTGAGCTCGGTCAATCAAGCATCCAATAAAATACATGGCATTCTCACGTGACTTCAGTGGTTCAAGATGGCGTCAGAGGAAGAAATTCCGACGCCACTGATGCCACGTGAGAATGCCATGTATTTTATTGGATGCTTGATTGTCCGAGCTCAGCTTTAAGCTCCATATTTAAGTCAACTGGAAGGAGACAGCCAGTTTGCTATTTACAATGCAAAAATCTGAGAAAAGCGAAAAGAAAGCCACTTGGAGGTCAAAGCGAAATTTAAACGCGGAACACCCGCAAAGAAATCAGCCTCCTAACCACCCCTCTCTTTATGTAAGTTTTAGCAGATTAACCGTGTCATGATTTAGGGGGAGTACACGTGACCTAAGTAATGCATTCCCGTTGGCTGTCACTATCACGACTACTTTCTGAATTTTACAGTCCGTCGCAAAAGTGAACTCTTAATTGCAGAAATGCTAGTCGTAAATTTACTTGGTTTGAAAAGTCCCAGCGTATCATTACCACATAGACGGCAGGTAAAATAACAACTAATAAAAGAAATTGGGAAACAGGTCATTGTTCGTTCCCGGTCTTCTGGAAGGTCGCTGGGAACCAGACCCTAAAGAAGTTTTTAATTCGAAAATGAGTAAATCATACTTGAAGATCCCGTTCTATATTGCGGGTTTCGTCCATCATATGTTGAAATTGTGCTGCAATCTTTCCGCCAAGCTTCTCTATTAGTCTGTCAGTGACACTCCTCGTCAAAGATTCTTTCTCTTGAGACTGGTTCTTTTCACTTTCTGAGAACTTGTGGATGCTTAAAAACAACAGCTTTATTGAGAGGCAGACGACGTCAACCTCGATGCGGAGATGAAGCCTTTCGATGCACATCATGGTCAGCTTCAAAGATACAGAAACTGTGAATTCTGTGATCTCCATGGGGTATCTGTCAGTAAAAGACTTTTCATCACACCTACTCATCCTTCACGAGTATATGACTGGCATGCAGTCTGTAATTTACAGAAAGTAGAACCTCTCAATTTGCTCACCTTTCTTTTTCAGTCTCCAAAATAATGATCATGGACTTCATGCACTTCTCAATAGTCTTCACCTACCACATTAATTTTGCACATTAGAGCGAACATGAAAAACCAAACCATAACATTGACAGGGAATTACTAAAACCAACTGAAGACAAATGGCGAAAGAAGATTCGTACTGAGAATTAAATTTCTTATCTTAACGATTAGAGGCAAATACTAATTGCACACATTTTAAGAAGAGCAAACAATGAATGACTAAAATGACAACTGCTCAATCATTTATTTATTAGAGATTACGTACATTTCCGTGATAAAATAAAATCGTATAGTCACGACAGACAATGTTTTCACTTGTGAAAAAATTGTCGGATCAGCCTTTTGATTGGTCGTACGATGTTTTTCACTAGTGCAAAATTATTTTCTTTGCATTTTGATTGGCTAGTAGTTTGTTGAGCTTTGGCCCGGGCGGCCTGTGCACCGACGGCGGCAGTCGAATATCGACTGGTTTTCTCATTTATTGTTTAGTTTTCTCCACAAAATACTCCAGAAAATCTTTAAAAGTTTTAAAAGTATTCAAGCGAGGCATGGAGGGTAAAGATTTCTTTATTTTAATTTTTTTATTTTATTATTATTATTATTTTTTTTTAACAGCTTTGTTGGGTTTGACTTCGAAAAAAAAAAAAGAAAAGAAACACAACAGTAGCACTTAATACGAAGACCCAAAAGGGCGGGTGTCCCATGCGAGGCACTCCCCTATATTAAAAAGTAAATTAATCAATTAATAAATAAATAAAAAGGAGATTTAAAAAAAAAAGAAAAGAAATACGACAGCTAGCGATGGCAGGGGCAGGTTCTGAGCATGGCCCAGGTACAGGAGTTGGTGCAGTCGGCATCAAAAGAGGTCCTAAGTAAGTGCATAAGATGAGACATAATAAAGTTCTTGAAGAATTCCAGAGTGGAGAAATTTGATGGCGGCGACAGTTTACACATGTAGTTGCAGAGTTTAACAATTCGGTTAAAGTAGGTGCTTGTTTTACATAACGGTGTTTAAGACTGTAGGAGGAACTGAGTCTGGTACGGTCATGGCAGGCAAAAGATACAAAGTCTTTAACATTTAGATCAGTAAGATTGTTCAGACATTTGTAGAAAAAGACCATGTCTTTGAGTTCACGGTCAAAGGTTAGTGGCAGAAGGTTTAAGGCTAGAAGCCTGTCCTTGTTGGACATTTCCCCGACACGAGTTTGTAGGCTCCATCTCGTCGCTCTCCTCTGCACTCGTTCAATCTCTGTTTTAAGGGATATTTGCGACGGGGACCAAACTTGCGTTGCGTAGGACAGCTGTGATTTCACAAGTGCTAGGTAGAGTGTGCGCCTGCTGGGGTGGATCTCGGGTAGGGGAGGTGCACTGGGTGCACGTGCACCCCCCCCCCCCCTCGGTTAACAAAAAAAAAACGTTTTAGTTAAAAAGCACAAAAACTGCATTAAGTTAGATTTTTATTTGCCTCATCATTTACAGATTTATTATCATTTTTCTTTTTTTTTAATTATTATTCCCCGGAGAAACGAGGGGAAAAAAAAAGTTATACAGCTACAAAATAAAACAAACCATTGAACAGAAATAGAGAGTACAGTAAATTACAGGTATATGGCAGCTAAATATAACATGTCTGAAAAGTGCATTGATATCTGATATTACGGTAAGGCGGAACTGTTACAAGTATATTTACTTAAACGTATATCCATTTGTTTGATTGTCGCTCAATGTGGAGGGGAAAAGGGATTTCTGTCTTACTTTACTTTAAAAGTTCTGTGAAAGGATCCCATTTCTTATTCTCCTTGGCGTAGGTGTACGATTCGATCCTATACTGAAAAGACAGTAGGGGAAGAAAACCTTTAATGTTTGGACGCGTGTCCCTCATTTTACAGCACCAAATGAAGAACTTGGCAATTAGGAAACAGAAATTGATTAAAACATTATGACGTGAAGAGCTTTCTGGTTTCCATCCTAATAAGACAGTCATAAGCTTTTGGTAAATATCTGGTATGATGGCTTTCTTTTTCAACCACAGTTATAAATCATCCCAAAAACAAGAGGACTTTTTACAATTCCAGAAGAGATGACAAAGTTCTTCAGGGAAATCTCCGCTAAAGGTACAGTTAGAATTATTTTTAAGGCCAATTTTTGTCAAAACACAATTCGTCCGTAATATTCTATGTAAGAACCTATAATGGAAGTTAGACAATTTAGTGCTCTTGGTGCAGCGAAAAGCTAGTTTATAGGCGTTTCTCCAGTCAGGTTTATGGCAATTTTCAGATTCACAGTTTGCGTCCCATTTTATTTGGCTTTTTTCAGGGTTATTAGCTTTCATAGATATGAGCTTTTTATAAACCAGTTTGTTGGCCTTTCGTCTTTTAATAAAAGAACTATAGAAATTCTCGTGTCTTGTTTCACTTGCTTCTTTTGTCACAGGGGTTCTAATAGACCGAACTGAATATACGAGTCCAAAGAAGGTTAATGGTTGTATTTGTATGTTGTAGATATTCGATACCTCGGCTAAAGAGAAAAACTTGTTGTAGTCCCTCATTATGTGTTTAACCTTGAAAATGCCTTTCAAAAATAGCTTTTATTAAAAAATAGGTTTGTTCCCTACTTTAATTAATGAGTTGTGCCATAGAGGTTGTTCCAAGAACTGATTCAGCGATTTGACCGACCCTTCGAAATTAACTTCTGCCCAAATACTCAGAATTTCTCGGATTATGGTGTTGTTTACATCAGTTATCTCCATAGTATCCTTTTTATTGAGGTTAAACTGAAAAGAAGCTTTCCACCATATTTCTCGAGTTCTTCCCCAAAGAAGAGTTTCCATTTTCCCATATTTTCCGCATCAAGATACCTTTTTACCCAAGCTAATTTAAGGGATTTATTGTACGAGAAGATGTCGATCATTTTGAGCCCCCCTTTATCATAACTGTTAATCAAAACACTACGTTTAATCTTATCTCCTTTGTTATTCCATAAAAAATCATAAAATATTTGATTTATCTCTTTGAGAAATCTTTCGTCAGTTTCCAGTGGCGCTAATATATAGGGTAAATGTGAAGCAGCTAAACTCTTAAGAACAACAATTTTTCCTATCAGTGTTAATCGTCTACGTTTCCAGCTATTTAAAACAATTCGAATTTTTTCCAATTTTTCATCATAATTGGTTCTCAAGGTGATGTTGGGATCTGTAGAGAGCCAGACACCCAAAAATTTAACTTTACTTTCGTTCCATTGGATATTTTTTTCTGGGAGGAGATTTTCTTCTTTACCTACACAAGAACCGATCCACAATGCTTCAGTTTTTTTATAATTAATTCTAAGGCCGGAAGAGAGACTAAAACTCTCAAGTAGGTGAAAGGTAGCTGTCAAGGATTCTTTCGTTCCATCAAGAATAAAGGTAGTATCATCAGCGTATTGGCTTAGTTTTATCTCTTGATTATTCACACAAATTCCCTTGATTATATTATTCTTTCTGACTGCCTTTGCTAATATTTCGGCCGATAAAATAAAAAGATAGGGAGAAAGAGGACAGCCTTGCCTGACCCCTCTTTGAAGTTTAAAGGTATTGCTTGCCCAACCATTGTTCAAAACGCAGCTCTCTATATCTGTGTAGAAAAGCTTGATCCAATGAATAAAAGATGGGCCAAAACCAAAATTTCCTAAAGTTCTGATAATAAAGGTCCAATCCAAGGAATCGAAGGCTTTTTCAAAATCAACAAACAGTAAGAGGCCTGGGATGTTTTTTGAGGAAGCATATTTAATGATGCTGTCAATTAAAAGTATGTTTTCCCCTATAAAGCGACCTTTGATAAAACTTGTTTGTTCGTTGTCAATTAGCTTAGGGATCACATTCTTTAGCCTATTTGCGATGGCTTTCGTAGCTATCTTATAAACACAGTTTAAAAGAGTTAACGGCCGCCAATTTTTTATCAAATGTGGATCTGCATCTTTCTTTGGAATTAGCTTAATGATTCCACGTTTTTGAGTAATGGAGAGATTACCTGTCTCATATGCATGATTTAGTGCCTTTAACACTGGTCCGGCTATTTCGTTCCAAAAAGTGCTATACAACTCTGCCGGGAGGCCGTCACTACCAGGGGATTTGTCTGAATGCATGTCTTTAAGCGCTTCAAAACATTCTTGTTTAGTCAGCAGCCCTTCACAGTGACAAACTTCGCTTTGGTCTAACCTAGAAGTATTTACATTTTTAAAATAGTCATTTTCTGTCATTGGAAGGAGCGGAGACCGATACAAATCCCGATAAAAGACCTCAGCAGTAGCAAGGATGTCTTTATCGGAAGTGGTGTAAGTGTTGTCCCTCGTCTTAAGCTGACTTATAGTACTAAGTTTAAAGTGACGTTTTTCAAGACTTAAGAAGTATTGTGTGTTCTTTTCTCCTTCATTGTACCATTTAGCTTTACATCTTAGGATAGCTCCTTTGGTGCGCATTTTAACGATTTCCTCTAATTCTAGTTTTGAAGCTTCAAGATTTTCAAGTATGGTCTCTTTACGTTGTTGTTCTAAGTTCAAGGATTCCAGCTCTCTTTCCAATCGGGATATTGTATTCTCAAGGATAGCTTGTTTATTGCAAGTTTTAAGTTTTTTTTCCGCAGCAAACTTAAGAGATTTTTCGCGTATTTTTAATTTAATCATATCCCATAGTAGGGTCGGACTTACTGAGGCGTCATCCTTGTATTCCTCTTGAGTTTCACGAATAGTTTCCTTTATTAGCTTTACGTAAATCTCTTCTTTTAAAAGAGATGTATTCAATTTCCAAAAGCCAGGACCTCTTTTGTTAGTATGGGAGGATATATTTAGAGATATCATGGAATGATCGGTCTGGAAGCCAGGTGTTATATCAGTACGAGTGACGTTACCCAAGATGCTTTGAGATACCAAGACGAAATCAAGTCTACAGTGTACTTCAGGGTGCTTTTGGCGCCATGTGAATCTACTAATATCCGGGTTTAGAATCCGCCAGGCATCAACAAGATCCATATTTTCACAGAAATCGTTTACGACTTTTTTAGCGTTTAGATGAGTTCTTGCTAACCCTCCACTTTTGTCTTTTTCTATATCCAAAACCAAGTTGAAGTCACCTCCAATAATTATTTCTTCGCATTGAAAATCCAAAAGGTGTGTAAACAAAGTGTTAAAAAAATTGGGATTATCATCATTTGGCGCGTATAAATTCACAAGAGTGATGTCTTTCCCGTTTGCCATCATATCGCATAAAACATACCGGCCTTCATTATCCATAAGTCTTCAAAACTTTTAGTTCAAAGTTATTGTTGAAAAGAATACATACTCCAGATTTTCTACTCGAAAAACTACAGAAAAGACTATGGTATCCCCACTCTGTCGACCATAAATCAGATTTTTCAGCAGAACAATGAACTTCTTGTAACATGTAAATCGACATTTTTTTTGCACGAAGCCAGTTGAAAATTTCTCTTCTTTTGGTGCTATTCCCTAAGCCCCGCACATTGAGCGAAATTATTTTAATTTCATTGTCACTGAAAAAAAAGAATAAAAGGTAAAATAACATTTGATGTTCCGCTTGTCTACTAGGTGTTAATAGCAGTTGGAGAAAATTAGCATAGATACCAAAATAACTTCCAGAGAGCCGCTTCGCTTTACGTGCAGAATTTAGTTGCCATGTTGAGAAAGCTAAGCAAAAAAATAAGCCAGAAATTGGCGTTAGAGAAAAGAGCGAATAGATTAGCCTTACAACAAAAGGGACAAAATAAGCTGATCGAGAAAAAAAAAACTAAAGTACACACAAGAAAAAAAATAAAAACAAAGGTAATTAAAAAGACCATAATCGACCTGGAAAAACGAGTGGCAAAACTGATCTCAGCAGGCGGAAGAAGATAAATGACTAATGGAACGAAATTATAGGTCTATCCCATAGAAGCTCTAAGGGCCCCGCTAAGAAGAAAGTTAAACGGTAATAAGGAAGTTACGTAAAACTCACCTTAGTAACAGGAGAAGCGGAAAAAAAAACTAGTGAAAAGCAGGTTATTCATCAGTTATTTAACTTATTTAAATCGGTCTCTTCGTAAATCTTGATGGCCTTAGTACCTTCAGATAAACGTAGAAAAAATTTTCCGTCCATGGTCCAGACTCGATGGTAGGATTTATCCTTCTTTAAACTGAGTCTTTGCTAGGAGTTCCTTCCTACTCGATGTGAGGTTCTCGTTAATGTACAAGGTATGCGAGGCCTCACCAAGAAAGAGGCTGCTGAGGTCAACCTCACGTAGCTTGAAGCGAGCTTGATAAAATTCTTGTTTCTTGGTGTACGATGAGAAACGTACATTGTACGTTGCATTTACAGATTTATCATACTACAGCCCTAACCTTCTTAAAAGCATGTATTATACATTGTCTAACATATAAAGATTGGGCTTCCTGTGCATTTCCGTCTGACATGTGCACCCTCCTAGCCAAAATCCTAGATCCGTCTTTGGCCTGACTGACTGATCAGTCAGTAGCAGGCATGTGCGTTTCAGAAGCCCAACGAGTCTGAGCCTTGCTGACGATGGTGTGGGCATGTTGGTCCCAAGAGTACGTGTGACTGTAACCCGACAGCTTTCTCATTGGTGACAAGCTCAAGCTGAACTTGGTTGAGGTGGTAGTTGTATGTTAGAGGATTCTTTTACGGGTCACGGTTAGGACTTGCTGGTGTTAAAACGGATGTTACAACGCTGAGACCACTCATCGAGGTTGGTAAGCGTGGTCTGTAAGGAAATGCAGTCGCCCATTGATTTGATGCTGCGATACACTTTCGTATCGTCGGCATATAACGCGACCATAACAGCATCCACAGTTCAGGAGGCTTCCTTGGGGGACACCGGAGGTGACTGGTGCCCACTGTGACGCTACACCCTCGATAACGACTCTCTGCATCCGTCCGCCAAGATAGTCCGTGAACCATGAATGTGGCCACCCAGTCACCCAGTCACCCCCAGCTTAGCTAGTAGGATCTGATGATCTACCGTATCGAAGGCTTTGGCGAAGTCCAAGTAAACAACATCTGTCTGAGTGTTCGGATCAAGGTAATGCCCGATAGTGTGCAGTACAGACAGTAGCTGTGTCACGCATGATCGATTCTTGAGAAATTCGTGTTGAAGTTTTGTGATTAATTTCTTAATATGATTGTTCATGGCCTTAAGGTGGCTCAAACCAGTTTCAACACTTGAAAGAAACGTTCTTATTAGAGGGATTGACACTACAACACCATCACTTCACAGCAACGTTATGGTACCATACCAAATACCAATTATTGCTGAAAAAGATTCGGTCATTTTTGTGACGTAGAAAGTTACCGTGGCAACAGGAAAGCCCTGCGAAAAAAAAAACCCATATTTTGGCTTTAGCTGCTCATATCTCAAAAACGATCTGGGTTACCCCAATTTTTTATTTCTGAAATGTAATCAGCAAGCCAGAATGAAACTTTCTACAAAGCTAAAAGAAAATTCTGTGGAGCGGATTCAGAGCCAACTTAAATAATTGAAAATTTAAGGTGGCTCTGAATCCGCTCCACAGATTTTTTTAAACTTTACAGAGAGTTTCATCCCGGTCCGCTGATCACTTTCGTGCAATAAAAAGCTGGGGTCACCGAGTTCGGTTTTTCAGGCATGAGCAACTAAAGCTAAAATATAGGGTGTTTTTGCAAGGCTTTCCTGTTGCCATGGTAACTTGTTACGTCACAAAAATGACTATATCTTGTTCACCAATAATTGATGTTTCACATGGTACCAAAACATTGCTGTTACGTGACAAATTGTTGTAGTGTCAATCCTTCTAACAACAAGGTCTCTTGAAAGTGTTGAAACTGGTTTGAGCCACCTTAAATACACAACTTCCCAAAAATTTGCTTACAATTGCGAGAAGCGATATGGGTCGGTAATTATCAGCTGGCTCTTTCGATTCTTTCTTGTGGATGGATGTTATCTCTGACGATTTCCATTCTCTTGGAATTCTGCCACTTCTAAGAGAGTTGTTAAAAATAGCGCAGAGACTCGGAGCTATTTGTTCACTACATTGTTTCAGTAGTCGAGCTGGAATGCCGTCGGAACCGCCTGCTTTTGAAGCGTCTAGCCCATTCAAGTACTCTCTCACCTCTTCAACTGATACTTCTATTTGCGAAATTTCCATGACAGTTTTTGGTGATATGTTAATTTCAGCTCTGTTTACATTAGAGGCTGCGGGAAGGAAAACAAAACAGAAATATTCAAATTTAATCATTGAAAAGTTCTGCTTTCTGAGCAGGTTCCTTAGCTGTCACACCGTTATACGAGATCACCGGACCTGTGCCAGACTGACGTCCTAGAAATACTTTGTGGTAGCTCCAAAATCCTCTAGGGTTGTCTTTAAATGACTTCTCAATTTGTTCTAAGTACTGTCGATGTTTGGAGCGAACTACGTACTTAATGTTTTGACTCAAAGCACGTAATTTTCGCTTACGTTCTGGGGTCTTCCTCCGGCGAAATATTTTTAAAGCTGCGTATTTCTTGCGCATCAAGTGAGGGACTTCGCCATCTATCCAAGGAGGAGAGTTAGTATCATGAACTGTTTTTACCGGTATATGATCTTTCACAGCTGTTAAAAACAAATTCTTCCAATTTGACCAGTGTTCGTTTATATCATCGGAATAAGCAACATCGAAAGGGACTCGAGTAAGAGATTCCTGTAGATCATCAAAATTCCCATTCTTACAGTCGTAAACTTGTCTCGTCACTCTTTTTGCTCTTTGAAACTCTAGTCGAATTTCAAACTCAACGACGTAATGGTCTGAGGGAAATATACCTTCAAGTAGATGAAAGGTTAGAACGTTCTCAATAATCTCCGCCAATTGCATAGCACAAGGTCGAGCTTTTTTCCGGCAACATGCGTGGGACCACGGACAAACTGATAAAGAAAGTTGTCCCCCATAAGATCACAGAATATTCTGTGGTCCGCGCGGCTACCTTTGTTTACCGGATTTCTTTCGTCGTCTGCCCAATCCAATTCTGGCAGATTGAATCGCCGAGTACTAGGATACTGGTAAGCGGACTCTGTGTTGTTTCGTAGAGATGAGTTAAGTTCAAGAAGAGGCTCAGGCGATGGATCAGGGTGATAGAAACAATAAAGGGTAAGAGGCTTTGTGTTTCCTTTTGTTAGATGCACGACAACCAGTTCGACGCCTTCCTTCTCTAAATCAGGTCGTCTTGAAGCTTAAATTCCTCCCTAAACCGCGATCAATATTCCGCCAGCGCGATCTTCTCTGTCTCGTCGAAAGATGGAATAACCTGGGATAATTTCACTGTCGATCACTGAGTTTTTAAGCCATGTCTCAGTGACTGCAACAAAGTCAAAATCACCGCTATAAACAATTTGTTGTAAAATGGTCATTTTGCATATTTTACCGCTTGTGTCGCTTTCATCAGCCACGATGGCCTTCAAACTCCGTGCATTTAAATACAGTGCTCGAAGAGCACCCGGGTTGACACAGACACCCATGTAAATCGTGATATCAATTGGCGGATCATGGCCAGGGATACATAGGGAGATGAATCCGTGCTTCTGCCAAACTCCAACAGCATGGCGAGACCGGTGAAAGCCCGAGGGTCCAGTGATGTTGATACTCACCGCAGCCAAAGGAGCTATGTAAACGATGTTGAATGGCAACAGCGTTGGCAAGATTCGTGGCTGAGCACAAACGTTTAGTGAACAATATGTTCTTGGACCGTAGTACAATTTGAAACAGTAAAATGAGTAAAAGCGAGCGGAGCTAAAAGATCGTGGCCGCCTTTTCAAAATGGCCGCCAATTGATGAAGGAGTATACTTAGGTGATCCGGCGAAGTCGTCTCACAAGGGCGAATGTTGTTGTAAATTTAAGCAATTCTAATATCATTGATGATCTATGGGCAATTACGTAGGCTTTTCAAAAACATGTGACTATTCGTTTGGGGCTTTTGTTCAATGGTTTGATAGCCTCACCTGTACTTATATAATAACAAATTACTTCGTGGTTGGCTCGTTTGCACGATATTTATAACGCACTCGTTGGGAAGGATCGTTAAACTTACTCATTCGCTTCGCTCCCTCGTTCGTTTAAGCGATCCTTCACAACTCGTGAATAAAAATCTAATCTATGTACATTTTCTAACCATTTCGTTTGCCATCAGATTAACAGGGAAGAATGTTACCAAAGCGATGCAAATATCGGAAACGTGGAATATTCCTGTGGAAACGACCTCACTGAGGCTCCTAATAGGAATGGCGAGCAGGAAAGTTCTCTTAAAGAGACGATCAACTTCAAAGGATGATGTTAAGAGACGCCAAATTTGAGAATAATCCCTGAAAATACAAAAAAGAGAAAAAGAAATTAGGCTTTCTTTCGTAGTTTTGTGGCTTTATGTTATTAATGCGTTTATGTTGCTGGTGTTTTTTTTCGGAAGGCAGTGTGTCCGAGTGGTTAGCAAAATGTGATTACTCGAAAATAATACGTCAAGAAGTGATTGGTTGAATAGATTAGAGTGCCCCCTGCAAAATGCGTACTTCGAGATATTTTTTCCCATTACCACTGATTACATTTTATTTTTAAAAATACAACCACACTTTTGAATTTAAGGAACATGTTTCGATGTTTCAAGCATTATTATTCTCATCTTATCCGGTTTGCGTACTTCGAGATATTTTTTCCCATTACCACTGATTACATTTTATTTTTAAAAATACAACCACACTTTTGAATTTAAGGAACATGTTTCGATGTTTCAAGCATTATTATTCTCATCTTATCATCTTATCATATTTTCAAACATCTCAGTTTTTCGAAGAACTGTCAGGATAAATGCGAGGTCTCTTGTTTCAAAATTATTGATAACGATACCTTTTTCTATCGGCTTAATAATTAAAATCAAGGAGAGCTTTCATATTGAGCAGTTAAAACCTGAACTTAACAAACAAGTTGATCATGTCAGTTTAGCACCACACTTTTCAACTTTCACCGTCATATCGGTAAATCTTTTTAGTTAGTTTGAATTTAACGAACATTTAATCAATAAAGAATCATTGCATTTATAGTTACATATACGGATCATTTTGTAAAAAAATGACTATGGCTGATTCAGAAGATGATGTATGAAACATCGAAGTGGTGGATAAATAAATTATTTATTTATTCACCACTGCGCCACCGTGAGAGCATTCGCCTCCCACCAATGTGGCCTGGGCTCGATTCCCAGACTCGGCGTCATATGTGGGTTGAGTTTGTTGGTTCTCTTCTCTTCTCCGAGAGGTTTTTCTCCGGATACTCCGGTTTTCCCCTCTTCACAAATTTGATTTTCATTAGTGTCCCAATTCAGTAGTGCTCTAGTGCTAAATCCATTATTATTATTATGATTCCTTCAATTAACAATAATATTAATGGTTGTAATTTTAAAAATAATTGTAACACTTCAAGACCATTTAAAAAACAACATTATATTTTATGTTACTGCTGGGATATGATCAAGATTATATAACTTTCCGGGTCATTCATTGTTGTTTCTGCAATCATTAAATTTCCATGTTTATTTGATGAGTTAAATCACGTTTCTGTATCGTTCATTCAATGATGTGTGATTTCTGTTTCGCAATTTGTACCAAGTGTTGTTATGGACGATGTATGTCTTTATTGTAGATATAAGTAATCTCTGCATGGTAAATGATATTTTTTCGGCAAGGTTTCTACTCATTTGACGGTCATGCTTGCTTCGGCAGTTACAGACTGATTTCGTCTTATGGAGGCCCATTTACACATGTGTTTTTTTGTCGCAGCAACTTGATGCAAATTTTGTCGCGATCAATGCGATTTTACAGCGATATGACGCCGCCATATCGCCAGGGTTTTGATTTTGCTACGATTATTTAATGTTAAATCGCCAACAATAATCACATTGCGATGATTGATCCAAAGTTTCTCCAGTAAATCCTGAAATCGTTCCAAAAATAAAGAATCTGAAGAAGGTGGTCTATAAAGGGTACCTATGATAAAGACGGACGAATTTACCATATGCGCCTGCGCTGTAGCGAAATTGCTGTTCAAAATTACTGTGTGACCGTGAGTCGCACCCAAATCGCGGTTTATCAGTGCAGAATACGAACTGCATTTAGCTAACAATGGTATGGCTATATGGGCTCCACCTCACTTGAAAATATAACGTCGACCACGTCATAGGAAAGACAAATTTCTTACTTTTTAAATGATCGCTTAAATTCTTCAATTTTGAGCTTCTCGGCTCCCCACCATGCCATAGTTTCTGGCCATCCACCCATGTCTGGTTCCTCAAAGGGTTTTGACTCGCCTCGTAGGAAATGCAGAAGTGGTACCGCTAGAAGCCACTCTGGATCGGACCTCCAGGGGTGCCTTATCACCAGATTACAAAGATTCTCAATTGCATCCACTGCATATCTAATAAAATAAAAATTTACACTGTGAAGCATTCAGTGGACTAGGAACTTGAAAAAGACACTTTCGGGCATATGGAATGAACTAATAAAGAAAAAGAAAGCTAGAATGCAAAAACAAAGGCAGGGCAAAAGGATTCATAAAATGATAAAACTTATCACGTCCTTGCAACCATCTGGCACCAAGGAGCCCTTTCAATATCTAATTTGTCCCCCGTTTAACCAGTGGGTTGAGTTTCAGTTATTGTGGTCCGGAATGACCGAAAAACTGCTCCCGTAGGACTTTTGTGCCGAAATTGATTTTTTCGCTGTTTTGCAGTAATTGTGGGTCGAATAATAAGAATTCGATGGGCTTCAAATTTTCCGACCCCTGCTTTAATGCTTATTTATGCTAATTAGATTCGAAAAAGGTTTTGCGAATATCTTTGCCCTAACTCAAGATACATCGACCAAACTTGAAACAAGGCTTGATCTTGATAACGTAAGTCGTATGACTTAAATTGGTTTTTTTCAGTGGGTCATTAAACGATAGGTGACCTTCAAATATCACTCCCAAATCTTTGCAAGAGGGGGACGGAGATAACTCTTTACCAAGGAAGGATATAGTAATACCACTCAATCTTCCAACCAACTGTCTTGTTCCAGAAAGCATGAACTTCGTTTTTTGAGGAGCGTTGAGGTTGTCATTAGTTGCAAAGGATAAGAAGAGCTTTGTGTCATCAACAAAAGACTCAACTGAGCAGGTTTTGATAGTTCCAGGTAAGTCATTCATATATAATGTGAATAATACGGGTCCCAAGATGGAACCCTGTGGGACGGCGTGAGTTAAAGTTAACGGCGGGGATGTTGATATTCCAACACGAGTAGTTTGTTCCCTTTTTGTAAGATAGCTTTGGAACCAATGTAGGACATTCGTAGATGTTCCCAGTGCCTGGACCTTGTTTAGTAAGATAGAATGACAGATGCTATCGAAAGCCTTACTTAAATCAATGAGTACCATGCCTGTAACTTTCTGTTCGTCAATAGCATTGAAAAGGTAATCTGTGACCAGACGGCTGAGGGTCTCAGTGGAACTGATGTCTCTTGTTACCACTTTGATGTTTGGTCAGGCGATTTTTGAGTGACAGGAAGGAAGTGTACGGTTAACCGTTGTAATACAAGTTTCTCAGCCACTTTGGATAGTATTGGGGGGAGCGAGATCGGTCTATTGTTATCTGGCACCTCATGGTCACCTTCCTTAAGATGAGGGACGACTTCAGCCTTCTTCCAAGCAAGTGGAAAAATGGACGACTCCAACGACAGGTTTATGATACTTGTGATGAAAGGCAATATGTGAGGCAAACAGTCCTTGGTGACTGAGATTGAAACTTTATCATATCCTGGAGCTTTATCATTAGGAATGTCCATAATCACCTTACGAACTTCTGAACAAAGAACTGGACTGAATTCAAACAGTTCATCACGAGGAAGTTTAGAGAGGCTTGAACTGAAGGTATTGGGTAGGGTGCGTAGGCCATAAGTTTAAGCGAGTTTTTCTGATGCAGACGAGGCTTTTTCCCCTACAGATATGAAGAAACGATTAAACTCCTCTGCTAGGACGGAAGTGTCTTTAGTATATTCAAGATTAGGATTTGATTTTGATGGTAGGGCACGGTGCATCGTTTTCCATAGTGACGTACTGTTGTTCTTGTTGGAGAGGATCTGATCGGTTGTAATATTCGGTTTCTGCTTTCTTAAGGGCTAACTTTACTTTGCATCTTTGTTGTTTGAAAGCATTCCAGTCACTAAGAAATCTACTCTGACCAGCAATCCTGTGTAGATTATTTCTAGCAGCAATCATTTTTCTGATGTCATCTGTGATGAAAGGAATTGATTTACGTTTGACTTTGATTGTCTTAATTGGGGCATGGTCATTAAGACAAGCCAAGAATAGATCACTGAAGCCATCAACCTTCTCATCAAGAGAATCCATCAGGTCTATGGTGTTCCAAGGGATGTGCGAAATGTCGGGGAAAAACTGTTCTGCATTATAGCTCTTGTAGCTGCGGGTAGTAATATAGCATGCTTTGGATTTGGGTATCTTTAAGTCCAGAACTGCGTAAAACAAAAATGTGATCACTGATAGTCGTATCCAGTACACCACTGTCTCTTACAAGGCTAGAATCAGAGAGGTCAGCACGATGTCAATTAGCGTAGAGGACGATCTGGTCACTCTGGTTGAATCTTTAATTAATTGTGTTGCGTTCACAGCTGTGCAAAACGTGCGTAAGGCATCTCCTCGAGGATTGTCCATGAGTAGATCACAATTTAGGTCACCTGTTAAGTGCAATAGGTTTATTCAGAAAAAGAGCGTAAGTGTAACTAGGCATTAGATCGTCCGCCAGGCAAGGAGATGACACAATCCGGAGGCCTGTAAACAATGCAGACAACCACAGACTTCAGGTGTTTATGTTGTATCTGGAGCCACAGTTGATGCAAACTTGAATCCGATGTCTGGGTTAAATCCTTAAGAACTTTCACTTCGAGGGTACTTTTAACATAGGCGCAAACGTCTCCACCTTTTTTATGTAAACGATGATCTAAACGGTAGATATTGTAGCTTTCTAGATGCACGCTGGCGTTAGTGACACTTGTATTAAATCACGTCTCGGAAAATGACAAGACATCAAAACCCTCCCCGAGGGCCAATTCTTTGATTTCGGTGAAGCAGGCTCTGTTTGTTAATGAATCTGCATTTAGATGGGCTATACTTATTCGCTTACGTTGACCGCCGTGCTCCGAGGATTTAGCTGGTTATAACTCAGGTGACTTGAGAAACGAGTAGAAGTTTGGACATTGATGAGATTGCTGATGTTTCTGGTACAGTGATTTGCTGATTTCTTTGTTGATAATTCTTCGGGTCGTGTTGTGGTTCTCACGGGAATTGAGATACCATTGTCTTGAGCCGTATAATTAGTATTGGTATTCAGAGTTGGAGCTGAATAGTTTAAACATATTTGAATGTTGTTTCATGCAGGAAACACTTAGGGGTGATTTAAATCTAGGGGCACTTGAATTACTTGGATCCAAAATTCTGTCATTTATTAGTGCATGTTCACGCCTAAAGCCTCCTTTAGACGTCGAATTTCACATGCGCCAAATGGAATCATACAATTCGGTGCATGTGAAATGCGACGTCTAAATCAATTCGATGCGGCTCAAATGAATTAAATGTGGAATCAATCGAGGATACGAATAAAATGTTTCATTTTATCCAGATGTTCACCATTTTCGGCGGTAGCCTTGCCCAAATGATCTCCATTAGAAACTTGCCATCAGGAGGAAAAAATGAAACTTTATTTTGCCCATCACTGTTTCCCGCGCTCAGGAATTCGATTTGGCACGTGTGAAACGCGACGTCTAACTCAAATGCCACATTTTTTACTTCGAAGCGACTCAAATTGGTATTTGATTCGGCGCGTGTGAAATTCGACGTCTAAATCAGGCCTAAAGCCCTGGCCAAACGGAAAATGTTTGACGACCAAACATCATCAAAAATTGAATGAAGGGGGTAGTTTCTAAAGAAACTGTGGTGCTGCGTCGGTGGGGAAGTAGTATACAA
>BLFP01000134.1:759799-789615 GCA_014634505.1 Montipora efflorescens
GACGAGGAAGAGGATGATGATGCTCTAAGTGTATCAGAACTTGAGTCACATTTTATGCACGAACACTTTAAACGGAACTGTACATTACTATTATACATAACAGAAACAAAACGAATAGCGTCTGCGTTCTCACTATGGGACTAACGAAAGTCAATGATATTTTTGTATGAGAAAACTGAAAGAGTACATGCGTTTCACAAAAAAAAGGAAAGTTCTAAAACTGTTGAAGAGATCCGTGCTCATAATTAAAGTTCTAACATCTGTACATCGCTCGTAATGGAAATAATTTGTTAGTTAAAGTTGATCAAAAATGCACTGTTTTACGTTAGAAAAGTGAGAGTTCGAAAATCCAAGGTGGCCGCCACCATCGCTGGTTTCCATGGTAACCAATTTAAGTCATACGATGTACGCCATCAAGATTAAGATTCGTGTCAAGTTTGGTCGATGTATCTTGAGATAGAGCAAAGATATTCGCAAAACCGTTTTAAATTAAATCCTTATTAAGTAACCAAAAACATGGGAAGACGGGGTCGGAACATTTGAACCCCATGGGATTCTTAGTTTTCGGCCCAAAATTAGTGCAAAACAGGGAACAAATCAATTTCGGCAGGAAAGTCCTATGTATACGGGATTACACGCCGTACTCGCTCTCAATCTGACTTGTAGAGTCTTTTCTCTGGGTTTACTGTGGTTATTCTCCCTCCTCAAAATCTACTCCCAGCTAATTCTATCTGTGCTCCGGGATCAATCATGGACCGATAGTGGCTGCCAGAGGCGCCTTATGTATGCTTTCGGCCTGATGTTGTGCGGTGGGCCCTTCGCAATTCCATCCCCAAGACTGCAACAAAGTGTGACTGTCTGTTCTGTTCTATTCCTTTCCATTCTATTCTGTTCTCACTTTCATATCTGACCTCTGAACAAAGCATTAAAGAGTTCTGAACCCGGGCTCTGCCAGAAATGTTACGTTAGAAATGCCAAAAAATGCATTGATGAAGATTAAACAAGATGTCTGATATTTATTTCGCATATTGGCTTTATCTCAAAGCCTCCCACTTCTTATATTTACATTGGGAGACGCAGGTTGCGCTAAAAATATTTCCAGGTACTTATTATAAGGATTATAGACCGGATTCATAAATGGCGGCTAAGTAATTATTCTTTTGTCTTTATGCTAATCATCCTAACTAGCCTCGTAAACACGAGCAAAATTCAAAAGAATTTTTGTTCCAAAGTGAGGCTAGTGAGGATGATTAGCACAGAGACACAAGAATAATTTCTTGACCTCCATTTATGAATACGGTCTATAAAGACAATTTACCCCTTGCACTATGTAATATTACTAGCTTTATTGCTCTCCAGTACATTCACATGAGGTTCTCATTCAAAATGACGGGACCACATGCTAAAGTCAATGCGACACAGCTTTGCTCTCTCAAAATGCAATTGAATTGTTTGAATTAGTTTCGAAGCAGTGATTTGCAGTGAACCAGGATGCAAAACATTGTTCCACATCAAATAATGAGTAAGCTAATATGCAAAAAATGTTCTTTGAATCCAATGATTTGCAGTCAAATTAGACACATGTGTTTCAAGTGTTTCACAGAGACGACATTTTTAGACTTAGTCGATCCATTAAAAGTGGAAGCCTGAGTACTATCACAAGAGCAATGCGATATAAGATCTGAACCGTTGATACTGACAGCCTGTAAATTTCCAATTTGAGTCACATCTGTAAACAGTAGTTGGAAATACTCACTTTCTCAGACCTTCGCTAAATTCAGCAAGAATAGCCTCATAAACAGAACACTTTTCCTCCGTTGGATCGACTGCAAGCGCTAAGCATCTCAGCAATAAGATGACGTCTTCTACTTTCAAGTCAATCTTGTACTTTTCCACAAGCACAATAATGGCAAGTGATGAGACTACCGCAGACACATGTTGCATTGAGCCGACCTGGCAGTTCTCCAAAACAACGATGTTTGACTCCATCTTCGGTTTAAAATACTCAATTAAAGCCTTAAAGATATAGAAATAAAAGAGAAATAAAATTTGTGCCCAGACAGTTGGTTCTTAAAGGGTAATATTTTCTTGGAAGACAGTCAAATTTAGCTTTGACGGAAAGATATCTGGAACTTTTGTACCCTGAAGAAGTTTAATCCCTTTGCTTTTCGACGAGCTAAATATGTTCATACTTTGGATGAAAAAAGGTGATCTAGAATATTTTGAGTGAAAACATTAGCTCGTGGATTCGGCATTTGGAATTTCAATCCCTCAACGTTTTCATTCACGTGTACTTCAGTTTAGACAAAACAAGACAAGACAACTTTATTACATTTTTGCACATAATACAGTAATAACAGACCTGGCACCGCAGGTAGCGAAAGCTAATCGAGGCGGGCCAGGAAAAATAAAAATAAATGAAATCTGCTAACCTTTGTTTAAAGGAAAAAGAAACGTATTACAGAAAAGGCAAAAGAAGAACTACTTAAGAGAAACTCGTATTGCACGAGTTCATTTAGGCTAAATAGCAAATACGAAGAATCTGAGACAAAACGGGATAGGAAAATAAGGATGTACAGCTATGAAGAGTAAAAGTTAACTTTTGATATGATGGATTCTAAATCTTTATAAGAATCTTCATTTTCCAATATATTTAACAAAATCATTTTTATTTCCTTTTTAAAAGTAGCTTTAGGGAGTGCCCTTAACTTAGTTGGTATCTCATTCCACAGTTTTGCACCAATTCTTGAAATATTTAAGAATCGGAACGGATAATATTCTCCATAGCGTTGTCCAGTAACCCCAAGTTTTTCATTAAATTCATAGTACATTGAGATGTAGGAAAAACACGTGATTTGGTAAAAAACTGAGCAAGTTTGTTGTTGAGTGCCCATGAGAATGTATTTCGTTCCGTCCCCCTGAAAACAAAGAACCAATAACAACACAAATGTTGAATAACTTCATAACAGTCTAAACAACACTTTCAAAGCAGACCCAAAGTATTACCTTTGACAAATCAAAATTGTTAGGCTTCCTTTTCTCGCGGTGCCCCGATTCTTCTGTCCAAACATTAGATAGGCAACTCACAACGTTACTTAGCTTCGAAAGTGCATCATTTACATCCACCTGTTCAGTTCTTCCGTCAACCACAAAACCTTTCCATTTAGGCAGGAAGAAATACAGCGCTCTGGTTCGATACTCCAATGTTTTGTCCCTTGAGCTTGAGAAGACACTCAAAAACTTGGTAAAAAAACTTTTATCACCAGACACATAAGCCACTCCGTCGATCTGATTCCTTATTGCTATAAAAAAGGGTATAGAGAGGAAAACATTTCAGTGATTGTTACTGAGTGTTGAGCGAGAAGCGAAGTATTTAAACAGCTCCTATTAATGACTGGAATACCTATTGAGAACGACTTCTTATGATTGGGTCGGTAGTACAAAACTGCACTCAGAGCCCATAGCACTAGGAAATACCTCAAGTCGCACAATATGTATAGTTCTTTTTTTATATATAAAACAAAAGCGCAGTCTTAAACGTCCATTACAACTAACCCCTCCGTGTTGACTAGATAGGCGGTCAACTTAATGCCTTTCGCATGGTGTGCAATTTTGTGTGGCAAAGTTAACAATTTGGTTCATACGTATTTATGAAAAATATTAAATTAAGAGGGGCCTTAAAAGGGCCTTCGGATTTTTGTAATCGCTAAAAATTAGATAACGGTAATAGGACTGAGTGGAGTTCAATTCGGTCTGTAATCATACGAGTGATTAACGAAATCCGCGCAGCGGTCGTCCGATTTATTTAATCACGAGTATGATTACAGACCCAATTAGACGAAACGAAGTCCTGTTACCAATTAATCATAACCGTTACAATTTCCGAGAAAACAAAGGCATTCCTTTTTCACTGTCTAATGTTACAAAATTCATCGATTTTGGAAAATCCCCAATTTGGTAGGATAGGTGGTTGTTGCTATGGTTATTGTGATAGATTCTGTGATTGGTAGATCAAGCTGGGTGCACTTTATATGATTGGCTGATGTAACTGTCCGATTACAGGCAACTGTCCGATTTCACTGTCCGACTGGGGTGCAGGGATGGCGCAGTGGTGCGAGCACCAATGTGGCCCGGGTTCGATTCCCAGACTCGGCGTCATATGTTGGTTGAGTTTGTTGGTTCTCTACTCTGCACCGAGAGGTTTTTCTCAAGGTACTCCGGTTTTCCCCTCTCATCAAAAACCAACGTTTGATTTGATTTCCGTGAACTTGTTAATTTCAATTTACAGTGTCCCCGATTAGTGCTCTACAGCGCTAGAAGATTAGACACTTAAATAAAGTTCCTTTCCTTTCCTTATTACAATTCTTAATCATAACCATTACAATTTTCTCAAATTTGATTGGTGCATTAACTGCTTTATTTTTCACTAATTATTGTGTAGGGTTGAAATCGGACAGAGAAATCGAACAGTTGGCTGTAATCGGATACCTGAAATCGGACAGTTACATCAGCCAATCGTATTAAGTGCATTAAGCTTAATCCACCAATCACAGAAGTTATCACAATAACCATAGCAACAACCACTTGCCCTTCCAAACTGGGGATTTTCCAAAATGGACAAATTTGTAATAGTAGACAGTGAAATTGGAATGCATTAATTTTGTTTTCTCGGAAATTGTAATGGTCACGATTAATCGGTAACAGGACTTCGTGTTATCCAATTTAGTCTATAATATCATAGGTAACAAATTACTCCTTAATTTTGGCGCGAAATTTCAGCGTTAATTTATAATTTCACATGTAAAATTACAAAATTGCCATGGTAACATCTCTTCTCAATCAGAGCCAAGATGGCGTCGAGATTTAAGACAGTGACCATCAGTGAGAAAGTTACGAAATTAAAAGAAGCGGCAGAAAATTTAAATACGCGAAAGAGCACAATTAAGAAATTATTTCCTAATTTCACTCGTCGCCATTTGATTACACATACTAATCATACTCGTGATTAAAGTGCCTGTGAAACAAAAAATAACTAAGGCTTATTTGAAAGATCTTTTGAAGAAATAGACTTGCCACAAGTCGACCTCACGATAACCCTACAAGAAAATGTTTCGGCGAGCGAATCGTGATTTTTCGTACGCGAAGTGAATGAGCGAGCGACGAGGATAGATATTGGAGAGATATTAAGGTTTTTGTGTCAAAACTGATGACGTCATCAGTGGTTCCAAGGGTAACACAAATCACAAAATCTAAAATATCCTTGGAAATATAACCGCAGTTCTCTTCAAACTTGGCACTAATAATGTTTATCAGTCAGCACATAAAATGACACCCATTGTACAGTTGCCATGGCAACTGTTTTGCTCAAGGTCAAGGTTGACCTTGGTCAAGGTTGTGGGGAACTGGTGTTTCCGTTTTTTGTGTTAACCAAACATCATTCACACTCAATGAGTTGATTAGGAGACCTACAGCAACATGGGCTCTATGTGTGTTTTCAGCAGGACTGCCTGTCTTGCTTGATTTGAGAGGAAATTGAGAAACTTCATTTATAACCAAAAGGGACTGGAGCCAAAAGTGTTGCCAATTGGCTACGTCATACTCTGCACCATCTTGCACCTTACTTAAGGGTTATTATTCGTGTCAAGTTTGAATCATATCGCTGTTACACTTTGAGAGATATTCTGGATGATGGAACCACTGATGACGTCATCAATTTGCTAATTTGCATAACAGAAAAACTCAAATATCTCTGAAACGAAAAAAGATACTTCAAAACTGTAAAGGCCATTATTCATTATTTTGAAAACTCTTTCAAATAGGCATAAAGTATTTTTATTTCATAGGCACTTTAAACAAATCGGGCTCCCGCTACGCGGTCGTCCGATTTTGTTAATCACTCGTAGGATTACAGACCAAATTGGACTCCATTCAGTCCGATTATCATTATATACAATAATTAGTGAGAAATAAAGCAGTTAGTGCACTAATCAAATTTGAGAAAATTGTAATGGCTATGATTAGTAATGGTAATAGGACTAAGTGGAGTCCAATTCGGTCTGTAATCATACGAGTGATAACAAATCGGACGACCGCGAAGCAGGAGTCTGATTTGTTTATCACGAGTATGATTACAGACTGAATTGGACGACACGAAGTCCTATTACAAATTAATCATAATTTGAAAGAAAGGGAAAAGTTCCATTAAGACTGACAAAGGAGGCGTAAATTTTTTACTGTCGCTCTGAAAGAAAGAAAGACAGTGGTGATTGATTGATTCTGACTACAACTTTGAATGTGAATGTGATAGGCTTACTGAACTGTCCAAATTAACAACTTGGCAAGCGAATTAGTGGAAAATAGGAGTTTTTTTAATCAATCACAATAGAGGAAGTTGTAATTTTTATGATTAGAGGCGTTATTTATGGCTTTGTGATTGGCTTTCTTTGGCAGGCTTTACAACCCGTGTGTTCATTTCCAACACATCTTTATAGTATTTTTCCCCTTCCTTCCCTATCTGTGCCATATCTCGAACGGTCGACCGGTCTTGGCAAACGCGAAAGGCTTATGCTTCTGAAATCCCTTACTTACTGATGTTTTCAAGCACTCACCTCCAGGCTTTCTATCTTTATCAGGAATTTTTAACGCACGATCTACAATGCCACCATAGTAGGCACGTGGCGGAAACTCGAGTAACTCTTCATAGTGAGGTTTTCCTTTACTGACCACCACATATTTGTAGAAGGTACCTAAGCGAGCTCGTTCAAGGCTTATTGTGAACTGACCACGAAAGTACGAAAGCTTGTCCTTGTCTTTACATTGTTCTTTCCTAATTAAATGAAAACGATGAAAATGTTAACCGTATTCAATCGCTGAATTATAGCAGATAGAGAACAAACAATAATGCAACGACTATAAAACGCTATAAGGGGATCATGACATGTCGCATGCAAACTCTTCACGCGATTTCAAAGAAAACAAGACTCCAATTAGATCAAGCGACCTCACAACCAGCATTTGGATTTCTAACATCACAATGGCTCTTTGCGCCTGCTTGCAAGTAAGCAAAGCCTATCACCTTGGGTGTGCTTGAGCCTTGATGAATTATATGGAACAACGAATTACCATGGAGCTGTTACTAGAAGCCGCTGTCGGGATGGGGTAAGTGTTGTAATGACTGTACCTCATCGGATGGAGTTAATTTGACCTCGGACCTAAGCTCCGTGTCTCGTGCGGCGATCATAAGCAGTTAAATTCATCAGCTATCGTGGAAATCGAAGCAGAAAATGCTTTTTTCCAGCCAAGTGCGTGGGGATTTTTGACTACGAAACATTCATAGAGGTTCGCAAATGATGTGGCTTTAGCTTTGCGTGAAAAAATCTTGGCTGGGATGGATTTTCGAGTTGCAAACCGCCTCTGAGCTGACAACGGTCGAAATCTTAGTGTGCAGCCTTGACTTCGTCTTAGAACATTGAAAACGTGGACTTCGCGAAACTGTGAAATGGACTCCAAAAGGCACAAGAATACAGCAGAGGTGAGTCATTTTGATTCATTTTATTGAAGGATAGTTAAATTGAGCATTTTTAGGCTTTATAATCGACTGTATTTTATTTCGCATGCAAAGTCTTATAACGCGTTTAAATTCTCAACGGCTGTCTGTAGTGACGCGAGCTTGGGCTGCCTATGAAAGGACTTCTCTGCAGTTAGTCGTTTTAGTTAAACGGCATGTCAACAGTTCACGAAAAAACAAAGCGAAAAACCACAGCGTCACGATGTGTTTGTTTGCCTATTTTGGCTAGGAATCCGTATATTCTTAAATGAAGCAATATACAACGAGATTAGAAATTAGAACTCCAAAGAAAATAACGGATGTCAACCGAAAAACCGGGTTCAAAAAACTGCTTAAGTTCAACGGCGTGTCAACAGTTCAAGAAAACCAACAACTCGAAAACAGCAAACCAGCAAAGTGTTGTCAGCAAAATCATGTGAATACTCGCCTTTTTGAAGACTAATCAAGCCTTTTATTCCATTGCTGATATTTTCCCTTCTCTTTGCAACGGTTAGTAAGCGAAAACTTCGTCACGCCGTAGTAAAAACACTTTCAATTATAGTCACGACAGTTTCATCACGGAACAGATTTCGGACCGTGGTCCGTATCGTAAAAAGCTGGACAGGCTAAGGGTAGAGCGCGCGATTAGCCAATCAGATTCAAGGATTTAGGATTCCGGCCCGCTAAGATGCTTCAGAAAAAGATAAATAGAGCATATTACGTGGCCGTGCGGCGATACGAATTTTATCTTCGAGTGCTGAAAGTATCTCTCACGAGTGAGCGAAGCGTTCGTATCCCCAAGTGTTCTGTTTATTATATAGATCCTTGCATACGGAACCCGCGCCCGCAGTGCGCGAGGCAGTCAAAACTGTGCTATCCTGTCAATCATTTACCTTCACCAGAAACAACGCATTTCGGGTGGGCGTAAATGACATTGTTGTTGACGTGCTCCGTCGAAAGGACGACCAAAGTCTTTGTTCGGGAAGTTTCCTCAACTAAATAAATTATCAATACGGTTTTGCCGTCTTCTTACACTTGATTCGAAAATACCAGCCTGAATTCGTCTTAAAATAGTTAGAAAAAGAGCCAAAGCAAAGCAGCTTAAGTTCGACAACCCAAGTTTGTTGACAAAAACATTGCCACAAAATGTTTTTAATAAATGGATTTCTGGCCCTTTATCAATAGCACTCACGTGAATTTAAAATGATGGAGTATCGGGAAAGAAAAATTGTCAAGCTGACATATGTTTCGTGTAAAAATACATTTTCAAGTAGCAAAAATTTGTATAAGCACTACAAAACTTTTACTGACCATTGCCCGAAGGGACACCCTTTTAAGCTGCAAGGAAGCCGCTGATGAATTTTGCACAAAAACCTCGGACCCTAACACCGGAAAGCCAGACTTGGAGAGTTTTTCAGCGGAAGGCTCACTAAGGAAGAGCTTCTAGACCTTTCCCTCCCGCAGGACGCCAGAAAGGTGCAAACAAGCTGATTCATGTCCGAAAAGAGCACGAAGGGGCAGTCAAAATTGTGTTTCTTGTACTGTGCGAGAATTTATTCAAAACTTTTCCCTCACTCCCAAATAAGAACTTGCTGTGTCTTGCAATTCTACAATGAATTACTATTAGGCCAATAAGAGAATCAACATCAAAGAGGCACTCCCATGGGTTTTGGGGAAGAAGAGAACATGGCTAATTTGACTGGGCAGAGGAGCAATATCAAAATATTTTAAGGAACAAGGGAAGAAAACCAATTTAAATTTTAGGGATCAAAAAGCTGGGAACAAGGAAACACAAGCAAATATTTAAAGGGAACAAGGACCCCTCCTCTCAGGAGGGCCTCATCAAATGTTCTGCCCCTTTCATCCAACAGCTCAAACAAGCGATTCCAACAATTTTTGAAGACTCTCTCAGAGAAATAAATTATTTATAATAACACTTTAGCATGCGAAACAATGCTCAGACGCTTACAAGCACCCTCATGCCCATGTTTGTAAAAAAAGCACCATGAAGTATTCCTTGCGGCTGGTTTAGGCATTGTTTTATCTTTCAACATTAGGCAAAACCAAATCAATTCCACTCTCAGAGGGCACTGGGGAAAGAAGCTGGAAGAAAAAACTGGCCTTAATCCAATTTTCCCAAGGTAATCTTTACAGAATAGGAACATTTTTGAGTGCCAACCTTAAGCCTTTTAAAACAAGCAAAAACAATTTTAATAGCCTTTAAATTCACAAAAAGTCAAACAGCCTATTTTAGTCTCATATTCAATTAGATTTGGCTGCAATATTCCTTGAAATTATGCAGAACAATTTGCCATAAAATGTGGAACATTTCCTGCCTATTTAAATATGCCACAGAAGGGCTCCAAAAAGCAACCAGTTGAGTTTTTAGATAGAGACAGTGTCTCTATGGAGGTCTGACAGAATACCTAAAAATTAAATAACTTGATGTGATCAAGATATTGAATGACCAAGCAATAAACAAACTGCAGCAATGTATGTTAGGTTCACAAAGTGGAAATGAAAAAAAATATTCCTCAACTGATGTTTCAATATGCATTTGAATTAATTTTCTATCAACAATTCAAGGGACTGACTTTTCATTGTCTATTCACTGGTATTTATTTACGTTTCCATGATAAGTTTGAAAGTGAATCTGGCAACCACAGTGCCCTAGCAATGAAACAGGAAATAACTTTAACAAACCCGTGAAACTAACATTTTACAAGGGACACATCATTGTTGATGTCCTGCGAAGAACAAAGAATAAATTGAAAGAAGAGTTGGCCTGGAGTTTATCCACAATGGACAGTTAGTGGCTGCATTCACCAATGTAGAGAAGAAACACATCAAGTTTCTTCTCAAGCAACCAGGTGTTCAAGGAGCTATTCAATTTCCAAAGAACACTATACCTGGCCGGAAACTGAAACTTGTGGAGCCAAACAACTTGTTGAGCTTAGTACTTAAACTGGGTAGGTATTTATGTCTACAAATATTGTCTACTCAACCAACAGTTTCTCCTAATTTTTTGTACCATTCACTTGTTGGTTCCTTAATATAAAATCGCTAATTACGTGCTAATTTAATTAAGGAAGTCTTTTCAAATCATCAAAGTTACTTTGCGCCACCAGGAACAAACGAAAAAATACAAGCACTGAAGAACAAACTGCTCAAGAATTCACAACTCCCTTTGAAACAGCAAAACAGGATCCTCGAGTCACTGAAAAAAGTGCTGCATGCTACTTGGATGTTTGCAGAACGATCGCAAGTTGTAATCGATCATTGAAAGAAAACTCCACTCCAGATGTGATAGACGATGGTCGTGCAAGACTCGCCAAGCACGTGGAACACCCAACAGGATTGTTCGTTGTTTGGCACTTCAGATGAACGAAAAATTGTTCCCCTCACTATAAAGTTCTAACCCGATAAGACCAATTTTGCCCAAATACAACAACAATTTCGGCAGCAGCCAAGCTCATCACAAGCCATCGAATTTGGTATAAAGCAGCATAGCGCTTCACCTGAAGTTCGATCATGGTGGACACAAACAAGAGCTGAAAGAACTTCAACTTCGTAAGGTCAGGCGACCAAGTGTGATTGACCCAACACTCGTTAGAGCGGATCAGTTATCGGAGATCAAAGTAATGAACAAACCAAGGGATTTCACGGCGTCTGACATTTGCAGACTGCAGACTGCAGACTTTTATTTTAAAACGGTTAGCTTTCAATAATTGAAAGCCAACCGTTTTAAAACGGGTTCTTACACTTAAATACTATTTATCAGCAGCGCTATTTGAAATGGGTATTTAGACTTAAATACTGTTTATCAGCGCTATTTGTAGCCAGTCTGCAGTCTGCAAATGTCAGACACCGGGGATTTCATCGTAAAAATGTTCCCTCAGCAACGTCTTCTTCTTCTACTGGATCAAGTTCAAAAATCGATCCTGGTTGTTAATCACGTGTGTGCTAACCCAATCCATAAACTGGATAAAGCGGATTAGCAAACTGATTGTCAGAACAATGCGTGAGTTCTATCTCGCTGAGTTCAAAGAAGCAACGGTCAAGAGAGTCAGAAGAGAAGGCTGACCAATCAGAATGTAAACAATTGGCGTGACGTCGGATAGCACAGTTTTTCCCGCTCGCTGAATTCTGATTGGTCAGTTGCAAGGTATGCAAGGATATTGATGAAATGCCTAGATTAAAACAATTCGTTTTACTCATTTTCGAAATGATGAAAAAGGGTCACCAACCACTAAAACACGCATGTTGTGTAACATGAAACAAGATATGAAAGTTATGAGAAACAAATCATGATAATGTAAAATTTTGCAATAAAAATGTTAATGTAGTAGAAAAGAATTATATTAAGGCACAAAAGTATCTTACAATGAAGAGGAAGCTTGCGTTTTATTGGCTATACGTTTTCGTTACCATGACGACACCTATATTTTTAGTAAAAGGAGAAATCCTGGTATTTCATCAGTATCTATATAATAAAAAACGATTATAACCAAATCGGCGCTACGCGCCTCGTTGATTATCTATCGTTTTTTTATAATTCAACACATTGATACACTGCCCAAATACGGTCATAAAGCTCTCGATAGATGTAGTCTACAAGACGTGTATTTAGTAAATAAACCCCTTGCGGCAGCTGGTATATCGGAAGATAATACCCAAGGCTGAAAAATGAACAGTTGGCCGAGAAGCGAAGCTTCGAGGGCGACTGTGAAATTTTGAGGACAATCTTTCGGCCGAGGGCATTATCCTCCGATATACCAGCAAGCCGGAAAGGGGTTTATTTATTTTATAACAATCCGATTAATTTCTCAGGGTGTTGAAAACTGGAAACTTGTGTACACGTGCCATTTAGTGTGATTGACATATGTGACAGCAATTACATCTTATCTTGTTTTTCGGCGGAATTGCATCTTGTATATCGGCAGTATTGTTGTCTCGGAATCTTAAGAAATTGTCTCTACCAGGAATTGTACTCTAAAAGGAAGTCATCTATCATTTAAGAGTTTGGATCATTGAAACATTTGGCAAAGGAACAAATTGATAAACGGGGAGATCCTACCGTTTTGAAGAAGCTTAAATCCTTGAGAGGTACCCTTCTGGATAAATTGTCGGAGCTCAAAATATTGGACAGTGAAATTATCGATTTGGTAGACGAAACGAAAATAGAAGAAGACGTGAGCAATAGCTGTGACTTCGCCAGCGCTATTCAAGCCTGTATAGTCGACCTAGAAACAGCAATAGAAGCTGAGGAAAATACTGGAAAGGGCCAGGAGATACAAGGAACGACATTGGGCTCGCAAAACCCTAACTCAAGTATTCAGGCGGGAACAAAATCAAACGCGTCAACAATTCCGACCCACGCAAAGTTGCCCAAACTGGAATTGAGAAAATTTTCAGGCGACCCAATCAACTGGCATCCCTTCTGGGAATCGTTTAAATCGGCCATTCACAAAAACACCACCTTAAGCGACGTGGAAAGATTCCATTAGCTCAAGTCGCTCCTTGAAGGTTCTGCAGCCGAGACAATTTCTGGTTTAGCATTGACAAACTCGAATTACAACCACGCGGTCTAACTTCTAGACAAGCGCTTCGGAAATAAAGAAGTCATTATTTCGAAACACATCGAACTGCTCATGCAGCTTCCAAAAGTAAGCAATGGGAGCGACTTAAAGCAATTGCGCCAGCTTTTGGATCGAACGGAGGCGGCAGTTAGAAGTCTAAAAGGAATCGGTATTTCGACTGAGACATACGAAACATTTTTGACACCTGTAATTATGGGAAAGATCCCACAAGAGTTACGCCTCATCCTGAGTCGCGGTACATCAGGAGATTGGGACCTTGATACAATCATCAAGTCTTTCACAGAAGAAATGCAAATTCGAAGATGTGCTTTGGGAAGATGTGCTTTGGGAACGGCAACCGAGCAAACAAAGTTAAAAGAAAAACTAGAGTTTGGTTTTGGAATTCGCACAGGTCAAAACAAGAGACCCCCCACATCGTCAACTCTGTTTGCAAACAAGGAAAGACCACCGTTATCTAAGGATAAATGGTGCACTTTCAGCAATGGACCTCATCCAACTATGAAATGTTCTGTTGTTACCGATCCAGAATCCAGAAAGAAAATTCTACGTCAAAAGGGAAAATGTTTTGGTTGTCTGAGGAGCGGTCATGTGAGTCGAGATTGTCAAGAAAGGTGTCATCGTTGTAGTGGGAAACATCACGTGGCTTTGTGCAGCGTTCAACACTATCCAGAGTATCCAATCACGACCAGAAGGGCTAGAGACAGCAATCGAGAACAAACTGTGAGTACAAACTTGTATTTTACTCAAGACGTTAATAACAAGTGCATCTTGTTACAAACGGCCAGAGCTAACGTCAGAAGTCCTCATGGAGGAAACTCTTGCAATGTGAGAATCCTTTTTGATTCATGTTCCCAAAAGTCTTATATAAGCACACGGTTAAGGAACAAATTGAGCTTACCACCAATTGGAAGCGATACAGTTCTAATACAAACTTTTCACTTATGTCCAGGTTTGATCCTAATTAGATACACGCCCAATTTTGACATCCAACACAAAGTGTCCCTTTAAGTCTAAGCATTTGCTACCTATTTTCAACAATAAGGTAAGGGTAAAGGTTAGCGTTATTTTTAGCTTTGGGTAAATGCAGCAGTTAATCTTCACCTAAAGAGCAGCATTTGGTGGACACTTTGTGACATAAATTGTCTGTATTCTGAGACACAAGTGAAGGGGGACACTTCGTGACGCTTATTGAAATCCGCGTGCATCTAATTAGGGTCAAACCTGGACATATCTCAAACTTTTGGAAACAATGAACCCTCATTGAAACAATGTAGCATCGTTCAGTTTGCATTGGAATGTCAAGACAATTTGACAGTGTTCATTAATGCCTATGAAGTTGAGTTGATCTGTGGTCCCATCACAAACCAGACCATTGAAATTGCACAGCAGTGTTACCCGCATCTGCAAGGCTTACCTCTGGCCAAGAGAAAATGAGGGGACAGAGAAGGAGGCTCCCGGTCCAGCCCTTGGGATATGTCATGTCCACGAAAGTTATTTTTAGACGAGCGGAAGTCTTCCGAGACGTCCGCATCCAGGCAAACCTCGGTCCGATGTTTGAAAGAAAATATATATTCATCAGCCTTCCACGTGCGCCATCATTTTCTCTTTTCACTAAGAACCTGAGAGCGAGGAAAGACTGCATGCGGACGTCTCAGAAGACAGACTTCCGCTAGAACAAAGACTTCCGCTCGTCTAAAAATAACTTTCGTGGACATAACATATCCCGGCCAACGCCTTGAGCATCCCTCTCTGTCCCCTCATTTTCTCTTGCTCTGGCTGATCACTCACGAGGTGATGAGGATCAGAAATTGATGTCATGATTGGAGCAGATCATTACTGGTCTGTGGTTCAGAATCACGTGGTCAGGGGGGGAGCTCCATGGACCAGTGGCAATTCGCACAAGGTTAGGATATGTATTGAGTGGTCCTGTGAATGTGGCAAGTGCGAATACACAGTTATCAACTGTTAACGTGTCACATGTTATGAAAACTGAATGTCAAGTCATTGAAGAGAACTTAGTTTCAGATGATTTCTTACTGAAAGAGGAGCTAAGCAAGTTTTGGGACTATGACACTCTTGGAGTAAAAGATAGCTTTTAGAATATCTGTACGGTGGCCAATTTACATTAGCAACTCCGTTGATAAAAGCAGATTTTCTTGAAGACTATCTTACCAAAGTGAAGTTCAATGGAACCCGTTATGAAGTGTCTCTTCCCTTCAAGACTGAACACCCGATTATTCCAGACAATTACTTGTTGGCACAGAATCGCCTTGTTTCTTCATAGCAAAGATTAAGGTCCAAATCAGAATTGCTCCAACAATATGACAGTGTCATCAAGGAACAATTAAATGCTGGTGTTGTTGAATTGATTGACAAGAGTCATGATTTATATACCCTTCCTGGAACTGTACATTACATTCCTCATAAAGTATTGAAAGAAGACAGAATCACTACTAAACTACGTGTGGTTTATGACGCCAGTGCTAAATCCCGCAATGAGCCAAGTTTGAATGACTGTCTCCTACCAGGTCCAGCCTTAACTCCATTGATCTTTGATGTCGTCTCAATAAAGTAGTTTTGATTGGTGATTTAAAAAAAGCATTCTTGAACATTGAAGTCAATCCCGCGGAAAGAAACTTGTTAAGGTTCCTATGGGTAGATGACATCAACTCCCCGAATCCAGAAGTGATCACACTGAGATTCACTCGTCTTGTATTGGTCTAGTTTGCTCCCCATTTATTTTGAATATAACATTGAGGAACCACTTAGCAAGGTATGAGAACATTGATCCTGAATTTGTGGCTGCTGTTGTAAGAGCTATGTATGTTGATGACTTTGCATCTGGAGAGAACTCGGTAGTGAAGTGTTTTTAACTTTACCACAAGTTGAAGTTGCGGTTCAAAGGAGAAAGTTTTAATAGGAGAAAGTGGGCATCGAACAGTGAAGAGTTAACTGAAATGATCCAAAGAGTAGAAGAATCTTTGTCTTGGGAACCGGAGCTGTCTTGTAACACCACTCCTACATTGACCGAGCCTAGCACTGGGGAAGAAGATTGGACAGTGTCAAATTCAAACAACACTGTGAGCGAAGAAACCGTTGTCAAAGTAATGGTAGTTCAATGGGATCGGATGGAAGATAATTTCGAGTTTGATCTTGCTACCTTTTCTAGACAAGCCTTAGAGGGAACTTTCACTAAACGGACATTATTGAGCAGTACTGCTCGTTTCTATGATCCATTAGGCTTGCTGTCACCAGTTGTCTTACCCTTAAAGTGCATGTTCCAAGAAGTTTGTCATTTAAAACTTGGTTGGGGTAAGGCTTTGCCGAAGGTCTCGCGTCGCGCTGGGAAGGAGTTACAACAAGACATGGGGGAAGTCTCAAGCATTGTAGTGCCTCGTTGCATCCTGGGTGATGTTCAAGTCGAAGACATCACGTCCATTCAACTGCATGGCTTCGCAGATGCTAGCAAGTCTGCGTATGGAGCAAATGTCTACATCAGGTTGACAACCTCTGGAACCAGTTCTGTTTGCCTTCTAGCCTCCAAAACAAGAGTTGCTCCCTTGATCAGTGAATCAATCCCTTGACTGGAGTTGACGGCCGCCTTGACACTTGCGAATTTGATGACAGCCGTGCATGAAGCATTGACCTGCACTATGAAGATAGACGCTGTTTTCAATTGGACTGACCCTCAGATCGTGTGGTGGTGGATCAACAGAGAGTTTAAACAATTCAAGGTGTTTGTACAGAATCGAGTTCAGAAGATTCGAAGTCTGTGGAGCAATGTTAATCTACAGCTTCCCCGAGAAGTACATGCATGGTAACGACAAAAGAGGGAAGGAGTGTGGAAGACTGGCAGGCCATCAATCGTGACTGCAAGAAGTTGGAAAAATGTGCAAAGAAAAAATCCCCGATTCCACGCAGCAAATCATCCATCTTCTCTCTGAAGAAGAAACTGATGTGACCCTCGTAACCCCGAGGAAGACTACATCAGTAAGAAATCCTTATAAACGCCTTTGGGAAGAAAGGAGAATCAATTGGTCTTACTCAACGACTAGTCCGTATGGATCTTCACAGCAAGGTGCGACATGTGCACCGCAAGCCGAATCCCGTTCAAGCGATGTGTTCATGCAACAAGACGAATATCTACTCAATGTAGCCATCAAAGAAAGTCTAAAAAGCTGCACAGTGAGCATGTCCGGAGAAGTTGGAAATAAAGTAAACTTGCCGGATAGCCATGTTGATGATCAGCGAGAAATCAGTGCTTCAACCAACGAAACGTACGTTATGTGGGATCACTACACCGAACACAAACCTCGGAATAACTGGAGAAGCATTTTTTTATCAGTTGCACGTTGTCTTAAGCAAAACCCTTAAGAACCCAATGATAAAAGTAATAGACCTAAAAACAAAATAAGAAGAAACGCGCATGAAAACCCTAGTCGTGACTCAGCGTGACTCGATTTAATTAACAATTATTCACCGAGCCTGTGGGAAATACTTGTTTTGGTGTAATTACGAAGGTGATCATTTGAAAAATATGCATTTTTTTGAAACTGCAAGTGCAACTAATCAGCTCAGATAATTTTCATCAATCATCTATGTAATTACACTAATGTATATTATACAACAAATTCTCAATAAATTTCAGTCAAACAGCGATGTAGCCCGTGTGTCCACAGAATCCTCTCATGTCTGCCTGCGTTCTTTGTTCGACACAATCGTATATCCCGATATGTATGTTCCGATAAAAAGACTGGGCATGTCTTCTCGTTTTGCTACCGTTTTTATTTTGTTAAAGGCCAACTCGATGGGATTGACCTTCGGTGAATAAGTTGGTAAATAAACGACCTCAATTCCATGCTGATCCATCCGGCGCCCCAAAGCATAACCCCCTTCATTATGATGAGTCACATGATTGTCCATTAAAATATGATCGCAATATCGAAGAACCGGCTCACCGTTTGGTAGGAAGTTTTTGGAGGCCACGCCGAAAAAATCAAATGTATCAGTTGTTCCGTCTACTGTATTTGTGTACAGTATCCCTTCCACATCAGCAAGAACCTGAAGAGTGACATTAGGTGTATTCATATTCCGCGCGACCTCAATACACGAAACACCAACAACGCAGTGGCCATACTTTGCTTTAGCAACATCGGGCAATTTGAACCCTGCCTCGACGAAACATTTTATGCTATAAGGGTCTACTGTAGACATGTAGTTGAGAAAGTCTTGACAGTAATTAACATTTTCTAGGGAAAATTTGTCAATAGGACGAGTCGACGTTCTTTTCCAAGACATTGGACCACACAACAATTTGAAACGAATGGCTCGGTTGATCGCGCTCCGCGAAGTTCCTCCGTTCACGTTGCAGTGTGTTTCTATGACATCTTGGATTTTCTTGAGGGGCATCGACGGTACAGTTCGTTTCAAGAGTTCAATAGCTTCGAACTCTGCTTCTGTCAAATGCGGGGGATTTTGACTTCCTTTTTTATCTCTAGCACCAACATTACCGCTTTCACAAAAGTTTACCCAAATGTTCTTCACAGTTTTCCCGCTGACGTTAAATTTCCTTCCTACTTCTGAAAAGTTCCCCATAAAGTAGCCAGAAGAATAATCACCTCCGTTTTGAACAATTTCATCGATAACTCCTCGTCTCAGGTGATCACCCATTCCAGGAGAAAACGTACACCCCATTTAAGACAACGACATTGTTGACTTCTTGGTTTGGCAACGGTTTAAATTTCATTTGGCGCCAGTTGATCTTTTGCCGCGCGCGAGAAAAAAAATTCTTATCACGTGATCAGAATTTTTCAAACCGCAGAGCGTAGGCTTTGGTAGATTGTGCTAGCATAATTTTAAGCATAATTTAGCAAAACGAGCATCATTTTAAGCCTTTATTTCAGTTTAGCACTGCTAGCATAATCCGAGCTTTTATGCGTTGAAAACTAAAAAAACCCATCATAGTTCTAGAATAATTCAGTTTGTGTTTTATTTCTGTATTGTTTTTGGAAAATGTTGAGGTATATGCTAAGGCCCATGGTCAAATATAAACCAAGCAGACCAGGTTTCCCTGTGCATGACTCTGCTCAAGCCACCACGCTTGTGGCTCGGCGGCTTGGCCCCTCAGGCCACAGATCAAAGATGGCGTCGTCCTCGAGTACATCTACCTCCAGCACTTCCAGCGACCAACAATCTGATAACCTACCCCATTGCCATAACATGCTTCTGCAGTTATGAAGGTTCTGCTGGTGCAGCCCTCGTCTACAGCCGCTGAACGAGTGTTCTCTTTTCTTAACTCATCGTTTAACGATTCACAAGAGCATGCTCTCGTGGACTATTTACAGGCTTGTGTAATGCTTCAGTACAATAACCGATAACACAGAGATTAACAACATGCATAGTTGTCTTTGTACTGAACTGAGGGCTCTGCTTGGATGGCGTCTAAAACAAGTATGCGGGCTAAAACTTTCTGACCCGGATTCAGAACCCAGAAACGGTTGATTTTGATAGCATTTGTTAATCATTTGGCTTT
This sequence comes from Montipora efflorescens, assembly GCA_014634505.1. Lineage (NCBI taxonomy): Eukaryota > Metazoa > Cnidaria > Anthozoa > Scleractinia > Acroporidae > Montipora > Montipora efflorescens. The sequence goes on from BLFP01000134.1 coordinate 779,478, forward strand.
TTGAGGTGTGCAAATGCGTATTTGCGATGCTAAAGACTGTAAGACTGGAAGGTGGACTATATGAATGTTCATTAAAGTCAGAATTGATAGAGTTAAGCTACTGGTGATCTTTATTTTACTCAAGATCTAAGTAGCAAAATTTCGGTGACAGAGAGCACAATTTTCAGAAAGTTGCATCATTTTGGCATAACTTCTAAAAAATATGAGCACTGCTAAAAGCATAATATGCCTTTTTTTCGGGCACAATCTACCAAAGCCTAGCAGAGTGAGCTCAACGGTGGGTGAGTAGGGGTGAAAAAAAGGCCATTTGAAAGGACGCCTGAGATCAATAGTATTCTGTTTTGTCGCTGTCGTTCTCTTTCGCTCTCCTTTCGTTTCTGTTCTAGTCATAGGTCCTCCAGGCATCATGCAACCTTCTCAGAGCTTCTAAAGATATGCCAACAATTGCAATACAGAGAAAAAATCAGCTCTAAAGAAATTAAAAATAAACACTCAGCTTTAAGTTTATATCCCTCCGATCCTTGACTTGAACAACTGCGTAGCCGTCAGTGTGGACCACAGCTATCACGATACGTCAAACTGGATTGAAACCAGCGAAAAATGCAGAAAGAAAACATTTTCCAAACCGTTTTCCACATTAACACGAAAAGCGTTGACTGTTAAGAGCTATAGTTGACGTAGTATGGCTGTGTAGCCGTGTCGAGCCACAGAAAGTGAGCGAAAATGAAGCCTCGTTTATGTTTAGGTAAGTTAACCTGAGTTGAGCATGCGATCCAATCGAAAGCCAGTACTTGGTCAGCGGTCAACTTGAAAAAAAAGCTGACCTCAATGAGCTCTGAACTTGAGCCCCCGATATGGTCACGTGATACTGGTCAGCGGATACCTTGATTTGACAGGTGTCAATTGACCATAACATGGATGTCCAATATCAAAAATGTATGCCGTAAACTAGCGTGATACTGGTCACATTGGCGTAGTAACTAAGTAAACTTTATTTAAACACGGAAAATCATCAGCTAAGCTAAAAACGAGTAAAAAAACGCTTTACAACTGTTTTACATGATTTCCGTTTGGGAATCCGATAGGTCAGATACTTGCTTGATTGTGTGTTTGAACTGCCCAATAGAGTCAGCATTTCTTAAGTATTGGGGCAAATTGTTCCACAAACAGGCCCCGCTATAACAGAAACTTCGTTTCAAATAATTAGTATTTGGCTTGGGTAGAGTAAGTTTACCTTCTAAGTTTCTCAAGTTATATTCAGCATCTCGTTGACTGAAAAAACCTCGTCACATTGAGTGTTTAATGTCTGCCTAGATCCAATTATCATTAACTCGGTCTTAGCCACATTTAAACTCAACCTGTTGGCTCTCTTGTAATCGAGGAGCTCAGCCCTGAGATAATTTTCTTCTTGGCTTTGACAATTTATCGACAGTAGGCTAGAATTAGCTTCGACCTTTTTCTGGAGGATCAGCAAATCGAGTTTAATGCCTTCTATTTCAGCAACTAACTCAGCTAATTCGGGTTTCGATAGCTCTTGTGAAGAGTTCTTTGGCTTCGCTTCGGCGGCCGATGGTTGTTGATTATTGTTCTTAGCTTCAAACACTGTTGAAGGCGAAGTTAAACTCTGAATCGATGAGGAAGAATCCAAATCCAAAGAGTCGCTTTTCTCCCCTGGCTTTTTCCGGATTAATTCGGCCAATTTATCTTTTAAAAGAGGACCATCTCGCCCTTGAAAAGAAAGAGTAAGCTGCTTTTTGTTGTACCAGTTTATTACAAGGTTGTTGTTGTCACTTTTAAATTGTTTCGAGTTTCCGCCGGGCGACGTCCACTTTCCTTGTTGCTACAGATCCTTTTCAACAAATTTCTTTAAGGATTCTAGGTCACTTGTCCACGTTAGCCGTTCGCCGTTTAGCTGAAGATATTGTAGATTAGTGCTGTCAAAATGTAGCGGGCAGCGCTAAGTATCAGCCGTCAAAACGGTTCTATCATCAAAGCAGTTGGATTCCCGGTCGTCCGCCATGTCACCGTACTTCAAAAGAGGAATCGAATTCGACCTCTCCCACCTTCTTGTCAGTCACAACAGCCTTCACATGGAGTGAGTTTAGCTCAGCTTGGGTTTTGCTCACTGCCTTTGCTTTCTCGCAAAGTCCTCCTATCTTTTGCAATCTGGTTTCAACACTCATTAACCTGTTGAGTATTTCTTGTAATTTAGACGCTATCTTCTCACCCATAACGGTTGTTTGCAACACTTGCTCGTTCGCTTCTACGAATGTATAGTTTGTGTCAGAGTCTGAAAATGAAGTGTCACAAACCTTTTTTCCTTCTGGAGAGCAAATATTGCTTCCAGAACTTGTGCTGGTCTTACGTTTAGTAATTGTACCGCTCTTGGCCATAAATATTTAGTTGAACTTCGGTTTTACAGGAGAGCCGAAAAACACATCCTCGCCCGAGCATGGTAGACCCAGACGCCCCCAAGTTGTTGTCAATGTTTAATCTCGTACCCAGATCTCCCAAGGTCATACGGAAGGGAGATCTGGTAAAGTTCGAATTCGAGCATGCTCAGTGCCAGCGAGGCCCGAAATACGGGCTTTTCTATCACTGCGCATGTTCGTACTCTCTGTTGTGAATTTGGGTGATTTTGCGGAATAAACATGGATTTCGAGAGTTTTCGTGAAGAGATTCTTTTGGGTAGAGGACAAGGAAACCTTAAACTTAAGCCGAAAACAGAAAGAAGCGCTACAGGCGATTGTTTTTGAACGGTCGAGATTGTTTTATTGTCGGAGCAATTGCAGAATCAATGAAACGAGCGCTTAGCCGTAATCAATAAACGAGTGCTATTTTCTTCACACGATCTCGTCCAAAGTGTAGTTGGCCAAACCGTAAATTGAAAGCCAAAATGTTAAAGGCGGTTTAGGCCTAATCACTGAAACGAACGCTCAGGATTCACACAATCTCGTGAAAAGTGTAGTTAACCAAACCGTAAATTGAAAGCGTAAATGTTAAAGAGTGCTTAGACCTAACCACTGCAACGAGCGCTATTTTCTTGACACAATCTCGTGAAAAATGTAGTCAATCTAACCGTAAAATTCACAATTGATCACTACTTAATTCGCGAGTCACGCTTTAAGAACGAGAAATACTGTTTTGAATAAATTACATACTTCAACTTGAATTTATTAGTTTCTGCGTACCGCGTAGCCAGCTACGCAGAACTCTGTTCGAGTGGAAGAATACGTGGGGCTTTCGTCGGTACCATTTACACAAACGTCGCAAATTTTTAAAATGATTTTCCTCAACTGTTAAGCTTTTCGGCGTCGGAAAAAACAAAACTTTCCTCCGCACAACTGGCATTTATTCAAAACAGCACATGCACTTGCGAAAACTAAACATTCACTTTACCTTCACTGAAGTGCCCCACGAAATAAGCAAATCAGAGCGTAGATTGCATTGTCACAACCTTTTTTTAGTAGCCAATGAAAAAGGGTGTACATGTATTGTCGAACTTTGTCAGATCTCACATTTCCAGTGACAGAGTGAGATCTGGGTACGAGATTAGTCAATGTTAGGGAATATTGACACCACGTCCCTGGAAAAGAGCAGAGAACCTACTGGTAATGGACCCTTTGCGTACCTTGTTGATTAAAGCAGTGGAGTCCTTAATAAATGGAAGGTTCTGAGATAAAGGTTTAAGAGAGAATTCTGTAAAAGCAGACAGACGTTCAATAGATGTACCACAACAAGATGCAATGACACGGAGTGGGTTAAACATTCAACTAAAAAAAAAACAGCTGACCTAGATGAGCTCTTAACTCGAGCCCGCGATATGGTCACGTGATACTGGTCACATTGGCATGGAGGGGTGGGCGTACGTACGGTGACCAAAACCAAATTTTCTAGCACAGATGGGTTAGCATATTTTCTTACCCATGGTGCCCCACGCGCGCGGGGCTCTGCTAAAACATCAGAGTTTGGAAGCAAGCAACCGTGGACAATCTTCCTGTCGGTGTAAGTTGGATCAGTGGCTTCATCTGATCAGCGTAATTACAAGCTGAGAGGCTAAATATTTTGAGCAAGAGCCGATACAACGTAGAAATATAGTACGGCCGAAATGTAGTACACCACTAAAATCAAATCTACGTTGTATGGCAAGAGAGTCACGTAATCACGTGCATGCAAAGTTCTCCGCAAGGTGAATTCAAAGCTCTTCAAACACTATAGAGTGTGTTCACATGACGTCATGGCTGCCATGTTAGAGGAGTGCATGATATATTTTTGTGGGAATTGAACTCTGTTTTTATGAAAATTCTTGCTTTTGTTTTAAGATGCAATATAGCTGCTGGTCACATGAGCGAAAACACTCTATTCTAATGAAATAAAAACAAAAATGTGATACACGCTAACCGCTAAGATCAACCCGTTGGGGCCAACACATTAAGTATGCGCATCACCGTTACACCTTGTTTTAGACACTCAGTTAAGTGGAAGCTTCACACAACAAATGTGGTAAGCTGGGTTGGGAACAGCACAGCCGTGTGGGAACGCGGATCACCATAAGAGATCGGTGTGTCACGTAAATGTTTCAGTGAAAAACAAAACAAAAAAAGCAAGGTGACTCAAGGTAACACCAACCCGGTGTACCCAACACATCACACATGTGCTCAATCATTTGCCACTTAAAGGGGTGTCTAAAATACCCGCCTGCTATGTTAGCTAAACCATCCTGATGAGGCCCACCAAGGCCGAAAACAGCTGTCCACGGCTGCTAATTGACCGGGTGAACCACTTGAAGGGGTGTCTAAAAAACCTGCCTAGTATGTTAGCTACACAATGCTGATGAGGCCCAGCAAGGCCGAAACAGCTGTCCATGGCTACTACTTGACCGGGTGAAATAGACCTTTTTACCGATACGGCGGCCATTTTGATTTCTATTGTTTCAAATAGCTATTATGGGATGCCCAGGGGGCAAATACATAATAATTTGCCCCCTGAGCATCCCATAATGTCTTTCGAAACAATAGAAATCAAAATGGCCGCCGTATCGGTAAAACGGCCTATGGTTGTGTGCATGCGTGATGTGTTGGTCACACCAACGTTGGTGTTAGCGCGTGTCACCTTGCTCTTTTTGTTTTGTTTTTTACTATTCTAATTAGCAGATAAATTCCATGCCATGTTGCCGTGCGTCTGTTAGTCACAGATGACGTCAAAATGTTGTTAAGAACAAGAAAGTGGCACACGAGGCGATAGCTGTCCACAGCCATGACAAGACCTTTTTGTACTCTTCATTCGCCCAGTTGGGTAAAACATCATCTAAATTTTCAAATCTTTCTGCCATTGAAAAAAAAACAGTGGGAAAAAGTTTTTGATGATGACGTCTACCCTCCAACAGATCACAGGTGAGACCCAATCAAAATGCGTGCATCATTAAGCTTATTATATAACCAGATTTGCCACAAATGTTGGCTTCACCCGGCCTCAAAGCCACAGAATCTAGAGCCACCACAGGTGTCGCATATGCATGCAAAATCTTCAGCGTGTTGATTGGCTGAGAGCACGTCAATTAATCCCAAACTAAGTGCAAAAAAGTGAAATTAGTGCAGATACTTGAATTTAGCGCAAATAAAGGTGAAATTTTTGCATACATGTCATTAATAAGTAATCGCATGACTTTTTTCGTGCAACTTGGAATATATAGGCACTTATACATTCAAAGCATTGTTTGGAAACAGATATCATCCCTATACCAACATCTATTTTTTTAATTTCAACGAACGAAGTGTTTTTTCTAGAGGAAAATAGTTATATTTCATCGCCCTGGAAATGATATGATATCCAAGGTTTGATAAATATCGAAACGTTTATTCCGCTAACAAATAAATACTGATACTTACTCGGCAACTTCAACCATGTCAACACAGTTCTGCTGAAAGTCTCCTAAATCTACTCCGTGTGCCCGTATAAATAAGCTTTCCTCTGCCATTTTAAAATTTGATGCAAGAAGAACATGGAACACCACTGTTACTCCATCACTCGGAGGAACCTGCTGAAGGCCTGGGGCTGGTAGAGGTCTACATGACAATTTAAAATAATAACTTTGAAATGCATATACCTCTCTACCTTTTCTTATGTTTTACTTCGGCTGCTGATCTAAAGCCGGTGACACACGGTTCAACGTTTCTTGATCAACAAATGTTGAACAGTGTGTCATGCAGTGTTAAATGTTGAAATAGACCGTTCAAAATGTTGAACTACTCCTACTACTACAACTATAATATTTATTTTTAACGTTGTTGAACGGAATTAGCCAGTATCAAAAATACCATAATACTCTTTATTTGTCCCTCCAAAAATTTGCATAAGCATTGCTTCCAGTCTCTCTTGGGACCATTTTAAGTCCCAAGAGATAAAAACAATGCTTATGCAAAATTTTGGAGGGACAAAGAGTATTATGATATTTTTGATACTGGCTAAAGCAGGTGACACACGCTTCAACATTTGTTGATCAACAAATGTTGAACAGTGTGTCATGCAATGTTGAATGTTTAAATATTCCATTCAAAACGTTAAACCTTGTTGAACGATGTTGAACGAAAATAGTGACCAGCTCTACTCCGTTCAAAACGTCTGTGCAACATTGTTCAACATTTATTGAGCAACAAATGATGCAGGATGTTGAACCGTGTGTCATCGGCTTAAGTTCTAGTTGCCGCTTGTTGAATGGCGCTAACCAATCGTTTTCCATTCTCGCGTTCACGCGATTTGGAAGGTTCAATATGGCGGCCGCAGAATGTGATGCTGAAGAATCATCTTTATTCGAATGGATCCAAAGCTAGCAAGGCTCGCAGCACACAATGACAACAACCTTTCGTCATCCGCCATTTCCACATTTGCCGCCAAACATCGTGCAACATTTGTAATTGTTGTTCGACAAAAGTTGAATGTGTTTATAGCCATTCAATAAGTCGCAACATTGTCATTCAACAGGCTGCAACATCGTGCAACATTTGTTGCTCCAAGATGTTGAACCGTGTATCACCAGCTTAACTTTGAGCATGAGATGGAGGAACAATGACAATAAAATGACAAAGACAAATAATATGTAAAAACAACGATAATGCTAATGCGATTTGCGACATGAAACACCGAGTTCATTTTAACGAAATTAAGGTTTTCGCAAGCGTGGATGTAGTAATTCTGCTTTGTTTTCTTTTCTTGAGACTTACTCTGAAACCTGTGGCTCGGAATTGCCATCGTCTCCTTTCTTATTCTTTTTTCCTTTCTTTCTTTTTGTCTCTTGTTCTTGTGCGTCACTCTTTCGATACCAAATGCCGCTTGGTTCCGCTCCATCATCCTGACGAAATGTGCACCAAGCATGAGTACAAAGAAACATTTATTGAACTTATATTCACTCGGAGAAGACAGGATTAGTTTAAAAACACACTTTGCTACTGAGTCGTTTTTGAATGTGGTAATGACAATTGCTCCTTGAATGCACTGTCTTATAAAAGGAAAATGTTGTCTCTAATAACCGATTCCTTTCTCAGGCCAATGACTGAAACAATACCAAGATATCACGACGTGCACTTGTTTCAAAGTTTGAAACACTGCAAGCTCTAACTACCATGGCGAGTGCGATCGTTGCATCCCTAAAACATCCTAATCTAAAGAACATTTACATTTACTCCAACGTTTCTTCCTGGACATTCCCAGAACATGCATTAATTTCCATGCTGGCGCTTTGTTAGATTGTTGTGAAAAAATATAGAACGAGAATTTCAAGTTATAGCCTCGCTAATACAACTCTGATATTTGGTTAGACCCGGGCAACCATAGGATCTACACTCTCTTCACCATCGACTAGTCATGAGTTCGTTTTCCAACTTCGCATTTTTCGCCCTTTTGAAAGCCATTTGCGCCATCCTAGAACCTAGGACACCGCGTAAGAGCCGAACACAAAGCATTGCGAACGCCTCAGGCAACTGCAAATCAAAACAATACTTCCTTCGATTTAATATTTCTCACTTATAAGGTCATCATTACCTCTTTGGATTTTCCGCGGTTATTATTATCTTCTGGATCACCCAGGGGATCATATGACACATCAGTCCCCGTTGCTACCCCTGCTTCCGATGACGTAGACAAGTTACGTTGTTGGTTTCTTTTGCTTTGCTGTCTCGTGACAGGGCCTTTTGAAACTTCCACTGAATTCTAAAAGCCCATCAAAAAATAAATAAATAAATAAATAAACAATCAAGCTGAAGAGTAATCCGGCAAATTTTTAAAACACGTGCTGAAATTACTACTGCGTAAGGAAGAGCGTTAACGCAGAAATCGTGCATTTTTACGCAAATAAAATCCAAAAAATGCATCATCAAAATTTAATGCGTCACAGGACGCAAGACACTGACTTAAATAACTCACACAACTTGCTTTGATTTGTCAGTATATTCTGTTGTTTGGGCGACATGCAAAAAAATTAACGAAGTAAAGTAATATAGTGGTCGCCATATTGGATTTAGCCATGCAAAGGAAAATGGTGAAGATGACCACACATCCGGGAAACGTAAATGAGCTACCGCCATTTGTTTGCTCATTGTTCGTTCCTTCTTGAAAAGGAACTGAGAAAGGTTGAAGACATGGTCATTTTTAAATAAAGATTTTTTGGCTAAAATTGGCTAAAAGAATTTGGATGGTTGCAAACAAGGAATTTGCGCAATAAGTTATCTATGATTTGTAAGGACCAGATAAATGCTGGAAGGAAGAACTCGCCCACGACTGGATGCAAAAATTTTCAGCGATCGGCACTTGTACGGTACATGAATCAGGTGGATCACAAAAGTACAGCAGCAGTATTGCTTCGACAAGATCTGTTCAAAGCTGCCTGTTGCAAGGCTGGATAGGAACTCCTCCTCCTCAGTGATACATGACAATGAGCACTGCCTAGTCTATTTATTTATCAAAATTAACGTCACCTCATTATTATTATTATAACAGGCATTACAGCCTGCCCATGAAAACTTGTAAATGACTCGCGATCGTAAAGCCGCAGGGATAGGATCCTTCGCCCCAAACCAACTCCTGATTTGTCATTATTATTATTATTATTATTATTATTATTATTATTATTATTATTATTATTATTATTATTATTATTATTATTATTGCTTTGATGATCCATACGATGTTTTTAAAATTCATCTTTAATCCAGATATGTTTCGGATGAAACATCATCCATCGTCAGTAGTACAATGAGAAATAAACTAAAGTTGAGCAATAAATAGTGGAACAAAGTGAGATATAACATGAATAATTAAGAATGAAGGCAAGAACAGAACAACCACTAAACAAAACAGAAAAAACCAGACTATTTAAGCTAAGAAAAGAAACTAATTAGTATGAAAGGGATTCATTAAGATGTTTGACTTGGGAATTTAAAGATGGCTGCTCCCAAAGGATATGCATGGCTTCTTTAATTTTCAATTGGAAACGTGTGGAAGCAGAGTCGAGGATTTTAAAACAGTCTTCTGAACACCGGGAGCGACAATTTTCAAAACCTCTCAAGTGCTTAAAGATGTGGGAATGTTTGTCGGAGGCGAGATGTTCACGGATGTGAGTGGCGAAGTGTCTATTTGTGTCTATTGGTTTCACCGAAACATGTCTTGATTAAAGATGAATTTTAAAAACATCGTATGGATCATCAAAGCGATATCTTACTTCGTGCTGCTACGAAGTTTCGGTTTATTATTTGCAGTATCAAAACGTATACATGCAAAAAATCTATGGCATGTATAGGGCGCCCAGCGTAACCTATACAACCTAAAAGGAAATCAAACTAGTTACACAACCATACATCTAAGCAAATGATCCTATAAAATAACAGTTTTTAAAAATGTTGAAAAAAAGTATACAATATGTATAATAAATTAAAAGTGATAATAAAAGGTTAATAGTTCATTATCAAAAAATAAGATGTTCCAAATTATAAAACAGCTGCTTTGAAATAACGAGCTATATGCAACGAGTATGAAATGGTGGCTTTCTGCATCTTCTCTAAAACACACTTTGATCGGGCACCAACAAGCTTCTTCATAGTTTCTTCTACGTCCTTCGACCATCCTCCCAATGCGTCAATGATGATGT
>BLFP01000134.1:801503-806503 GCA_014634505.1 Montipora efflorescens
ATACATATGCTATTCCCAGCTTCTGCCTTTTGACCTGAAACCGTCGTGGAAGTATCGGTACATTCTGATAGCTCTGAGCCGTCGAATTTCTCCTCAGTTTCCCCAACTGTGGTCTGGCATTTTCCAGTGTTGGGATGGCGACTAGACTCAAAGGAAGGCTCCATGGCCTTTCTCATTTGACTCGTCAAAGATGATTGTTGGCCTGTTTTTGATGATGGCACTTCATTACTGTGATTGTTTGCCCCTTGATCAAGACTTGATATTGGTTGTTTATGGACTGCTTTTGTTGAGAGAACTTCAGGGCGTTGACTTTGAACTAATAAAGGCATTTGTTGGTTTGTGTTTTTTGGTCGTACTTCACCACTGCCTTTACCAACTTCTTGGTTTTGACTGAATAAGGGATCTTGTTTGCCTACTCTTGTTGATGGCACTTCATCACAGTATTTGCTTGCTCCTTGGTTTTGACTTGTCTCGAGCAGTTGTTGGCCTGTTGCTGTGTTTTCACCTTAATTTAGATAGCACAAAAACATCAAAATCAATTCGCATAATCAGTTATCAAAAATTACTCTACCCTTCTACCGAGAGACACAAAGCGTACTTGGCCAAAAGGTGCAGTGACGAGAATCATGGTACAAATGTTTGACAACTCTGATTGGCTTTCAGTTGTTTCTTTGCCCGTTGCCAATCAACTTACAAATCACGTTTCTCACAGGCCAATTACATCATTACCACTATCAATAGTAATAATCGAAATCCTACATGAAGATTTTGTTGTGTGATATCTTTCTCGGGCTATGAAGATCGCTAAAATACCTTCTATGAAATTAATGACCAAATTTGGTCACTGTCCAAAAACATTTGGACCTCCTTTATTACTGGAGGAGGATATCAAAGCTTTGTAGTCCAAGGTTGATTGCTGTGGGGTTTTTTTTTCCCAGAGCAGGAAAAAGAGATTTTTAGTAAGGTCTTATTTGAGTGACTGTGGCTTTCATTCCCACAGGCAAAAAATAAACATAAATTTGCTGCTCCCTTACAGTATTGATTGCAATTTAATCTAAACAATCATACAGTGACAAAAGCAATAACGAGTCTTTCCATTGTGTGTAACATTACATTAGATTTTCCGGGAGATAAGTCTCAAATTTTCAGAGATTATTATAAATTCACAGGCAAAGAACTTTTAATATCTAGTGAGGATAATTCTAGGCTGAACGATAACATAATGATGATCACCTTATGCTATTAAGGAATAATTTTAAACAATACTCCTTCATAAAACAATTTCAACTGTTGTCTTGTGGAGAGCTCTTTTTTTATTCACTGACTCCCACCCACAGAGTAGTTATTCACAAGAAATAAAATGTTATACCCTCTCCTCTCATATTCCCCAGATATGGCAACATTTAAGACAAGTTCTTCGAAATCTTGACAACAATCCTAAACTCAACTGTTTTTATATTGGATCGCTTAGGTTGGAATGGAATGTTCTAGATCCTTTATCCATAAATTAGAATATAATAATTTACCATAAAGTACATGGGAGGAAGAACAGTATCTGTTATGTTCGTCATTTCAACCAAAGCCTGCAGTCCTAAATCCACATTGTGTATTAATTACAGGGGAATTAAGTCACCCCTTCTCGTTTCACTTCAAAATATTTCAGATATTTTGCACGCATATCGAACATGATAAATTTATGCATATTTGAATAATTATATGTTCTAAAATTATTGCGAAAAAAGGTGTATGACAACTGCAGACTGCTAGTGCTGATAAACAGTCCAAACACCCATTTCAAACAGTGCTGATAAACCACTAAGGTGCGGGATTGCTTCATCTTTAGTATGCCATCTCACAGTGATATTTTGAGATTTAAGAATCAAAACCATAATAATCACAAATGTGTGCTGCCTCGTTCTTTATTCATATCAATATTTTGATATTGTCATGATATTGTGATATTCTCATGATATATCAAAATATCAAGCCCCTCAACACTTGATCACATCCAGGCAAACATTTGAGATTGTGATATTAAAATCAATATTTTGATATTATCATGATATTGTGATATTATCATGATATATCAAAATATCAAGCCCCTCAACACTTAATCACATCCAGGCAAACATTTGAGATTATGATATTCATATCAATATTTTGATATTATCATGATTATCAAAATTTCAAGCCCCTCAAAACTTAGTGACATCCAGGCCAACATTAAACATTCTGATACTGATATCGATATTTTGATATTATCATGATATTTGTGATATTATCATGATATATCAAATTATCAAACCCCTGGACACTTAGTCAGATCTAGCAAACATTTTGATATTTACATGTATATTGCTATTTTCATATTATCATGATATTGTGATATTATCATGATATATCAAAATATCAAGCTCTTCAACACTTAGTCACATCTAAATATTTGAGATTATGACATTGATGTCACTATTTTGATATTATCATGATATATCATGCTAGTTTCTCAGTGGGAAAATCAAAATATCATAGACACTTATCAAAAATGATATATCATGAGCAGTGCTGGAAATAACAGTCGGTCATCGGACATTGTCCGACCAAATTTTGAAAATGTCCGGCCAATCTCACATTATGATCGGACACGATGACCGAACATCTCACCAGCACATCTTGAGTTATCTTCTTCAAGGTGTTGTCAGTCAATAAATTATGTCCGGTCCAATGTCCGACCAAAATGAAGATTTGAAAGGACATATGTCCTGTGAATAAAAAAAAATTATTTCCAGCACTGCATGAGATTATATCACTAAAAACTGCAAGAAATGTATGAGAGAGTTTTTGATATATCAAAAATGATAACTAAAATTGATATTTATGATATTCTGCAATATCGCACCTCACTCCGATAAACAGTATTAAAGTCTTAACACCCAATTTAAAACGGTTACCTTTCAATAACTTCGAGTTAGGGTTTTAAGTCAGTTCTGTGGTATGCAGTGTGCAAGTCACCCACACCCACAGACACCGTTGCCGCGAAAAGCACTCGTTCAGAGAACCCGTCACATTGTATGAAATACCCACTTTCTTATTTTAAAACGCGCAATTAGACAAGTTTTCAAAGAGCATTTAACTGGCGATGAAATGATTTTAAAATTGGAGATAAAGCTCATGCAAAACTCATACAATTATTCGACAAAACAACAGAAGGCCCGAGGGAAACCGAACTCGGAACACCATTGAAGATTAATACATTTGCATTCATGTAATTTTTCAATAATCTTACCACTACCTGCTCCAAAATCACTAAATTACCTTTAGTCTGCAGTTAGGATAATCTCGATGAGAACAATTTCTTGCTTTTCATTGAGGACAAAACAATTCCGATCGATCGGCAAATACTCATCCAACTGCGAAATCAATTGAAGGAGTCGAGCTACGCATATGGCTTAGGCGCTCTGAAGTTGCTCTCAGTTTCTCGCACAAAGAGAGGGTTTCATTTTAGTTCAGTAGGCGATAATCAATACTAAAGACAAACATCACCTTTACCAAAAGTGCTCCTGCTTTGCTGTTCGTTTGATTTTCCTCCAACGTCCTCCCGCCCCTTCGGTTTGATTGGAGCGAATGAAAGCGGTGAACTACATTCTGGACAAAATTTAAACCTTGGAAGAAGGTCTTCACTTCCACAGTGAGGACACTGCATTGTTCAAGGGCTTCCCAGTTACATTGCTATAAACTAAAGCAACCAAACCGTGTTACCACTTTGAGGCATGCGAACCACATAATGAATCTGAAATTATGCATAATTCAGCATTCTATTCTCAGAAATTAACCGGAAGTGAATTGAACAGGCGATTTCGGGGAATTCGATCAAAATTCACTCGGCTTATTTTCATCGAGGATTTACATGATATTTTATTACCTCGAGACACGCAAAACTCAACACTTTTAATCATGTTTAATGAATGCATTGAACGAGAAGGTGCATTCGCTCTTAAATGACAGGCTAAAAGTGGGAAAGTTTGAAACTTCGCCGACATGGGTAGGCTGGGGAAGGCCATCGTCATTAGTCAAAGACAAACGTGAGTTATTTTCCCTTAGAATTAACAGAGATTAAAAACTTCAGATGGGGTTTATAAGCAATTTCCAAGAAGAATCGAGGAAGACAAGGGCTTAGCTGAAGGGTCAGTTTGAGAGGAAAGAAGGATGGCCGTCACGAGCAAAAAAAAGGGGAGAGGGGTAGACTGCAGAGACCCGGAAATACTTCTGTTTGTACTCTTTTATGGTTTGTGTGTCGTTATTATTTTGGTTTCATGTCTTTTTCTTTTTTAATGTTGGATCGTCAGCACTATTAATAAAACGCAAAAGTCTTTTGTTACTGTTCTCCAAGGAACCGAGGGAGTGGAGAGTCGTTCACGAGAACACGCTTGAGAAAACCCGGTGAGGTTTTTATCATTTATTAGTATATTTGAACTCGTGTTAGTTTTATCATATCATTTTGGATGGTCAGAGCTATTTAAAGTCCCTTGTGGCTAGTCTCCAAAGCGTCTAACTAGGAGAGGGATGGTTTAAGCGGTGTATACATGATCACAAATAGCTTGAAATTTATCCCGAGTTCCACGAAGTCACCTACGACGCACTATTCAAAAATACCATAACTTCCTGCTCTTTGTTTGCCCTCCAAAAGTTTGCATTAGCATTGTTTTCAGTTTCTCATGCGACTTACAATGGCCCCGAGAGAAAATAAAAACTATTCTTATGCAAAACTTTGGAGGGCAAAGAAATACTGAAAGAGCATTAAGGTATTTTTGAAAGTGGCCTCTACAGCCCTTTTCATGCACGACTACCACTGTACCCATTACCTGCACCCTTGTTACGTTGGTGTATGTTTGGCATTGCAAATAAGGCAACTTCCTGGGTGAATGCGTCACGAGATTATAAATTCTGTGGTGCTTCACTGCCCATAAACTAATGTGATACCACTTCTCAGAAATAAATCGGAT
>BLFP01000134.1:811503-824003 GCA_014634505.1 Montipora efflorescens
TTTTACCAAGACCGACTTGAGGAAATGGGTAAACCACATTTCTTTTTCAAACCTAGCTTTAATTAAATAAAAAATATTAACTTAAAGTAAATAGGGTTAATACCCAAAGAACAGTGGCGGATCCAGACCAAGAGTTAAGGTAAAGAGGGCGCTCTCGTTTTTGGTGTTGTTGCCTGCAAAAAGAGCAAGACATTTTAAAAGGGTTTTACTTTTAATTCGATTTTAATATCCAAAAATAAAGGGGGCCCCGGGCCCTCCGAGTCCCTCCCCTGGATCCACCACTGAAGAGTAGATGCAGGGGTCGTTGTGGAGTCAATTTGTTCACATCCGCACTGTTGGGCTCCTGGTAGTATGTCAGGACTTTCGACTTGCTTCATCCTTCGGTTGTCAGAATCTATATTTAGCACGGTGTTCTGCAAAGCCAAAAATCCTTATTAATTAATAAAGGTCACGGACTGAGTTTTAAATGTTTCCATTTTTTTCATTAAGGTTAGTTCTTCACCTTACATATTTTTGAAAACGTCACGTCGCAAAGAAAAATAATTCTGCAACGACAGTCTAGCAGACGAAGTCAAACTGGTTGTCTTTTCTGTGCTTGTTCTAAGATATTGGGACGTCATCTTCACCCTGTTAACTGTGAAGAGAACACTCTAGTGACTTCATCTCTTGTTTCCAGGGAAAAATTAACTGAACTGTCATGCCGAGTTTAGGCTCTATGAAATTGCATGCATGATAAATTCGAATATGACAACAAGAGGGAAAATCAGAAGTAAATCAATATTTTATTTCACATAAAACTGTAATGAATGCAGAAGATAAAATAGTTCTATAGCACCTTTAAATTTTTTTGTTCCAAGTGGCATCCACGAGTCTACCAACGCCTGCTTTGGATTTTTTTTCCTTATTAGTACGGAAAATGTAATTTATGATAATCAAATTTTCCCCTAGATTTCTATTTGTCTTCGCTGATTTCTAACCTGTCTGCCGATGCATTATGACCACGTTTCACTTTGAAAATGTTTTGTACTTTCTAATCTTTTAAGAAATTCCTCTGCTTGGGTTTTGTCCATTTTTCCTTCCTTCATAAATATTTCTAGTAGGGCCTCAGTAACATCACCAGGCATTCTTTGCGAATTTCTGTGAAAAAAAAAACATGGATAAATGTGGAAGACAAAATCTCCTTTTTCTCTCCAGAGAGACGGTGTGTATTGCACAACGGTTGAATAAAACATAAATGAAACTAGAAAGCCCCGAATAATAGAGTAAGAAACTTTGTAACTAAATACCGTCTCCCCATCTCTATTATGCTCGATTTCCAGCCGCTTTAGGAGTGTGTTTAACATGCGCGTAGGAACGTGGGCGCACAAAACGGCTGGTCAATCTAGCCTATGGAATTGACAAACTCCACTAGAAAACTGGATAAAAAGCAGAGCCTTAAAGTGCTACTGAAGCAAAAATTGGAAACATATCTAAAGAGAGTTTTTGTCTATAAAACGAATCATGGAAACACATGTGAGTATTCACGCACTTAATAGCCTGCAAGCAGGCTCTTCCGTTGAAAATGGCGCGGCGCGGCGAACGCTAGGGGCTTCGTGACTATTTTCGAAGACGATCGCTGCTGACTGATCAATTCGCGATTGACACTTGTCTATTAAAACAAACCACAAAGAAAACACGGCGAGCGTGATCACGAAAAAGTGCATCTCTTCTAAAGCTATCTCAGTTTTGTCTTCAAATTTACCTAGCAATAAACAGTTATCCCAAGGAAAACCACAGGTACCCCAAGCTAACGTTGTAATTTGAGCGTCATGATCAATTACACAATGGCGTATATTATAAGGGTTTGTATAGGAATTTGCGAACGTGTTTAGGAGTCGAAAATAAAGAACATGAATCAAACAGAAATGCCTTACCTTGTCTTCTTGATACCTTATCAATGTTTCTGTGGTGTACTTTAGCCATTTCAGCGCAATTCCAGGTTGGTTGTAGCTGATAAACATAGAGAGACGAAAATAGCGAAGTTACAACCCACTGGAATCGCGCTGAAATGGCCAAAATACGCCACAAAACACTGTCAAGATGATAATATACACCAGTGTGTAACTGATCGTGACGCTCAAATTACAACGTTAGCTTGGGGTATCTGTGGGAAAAGGCACTAGTATGCTGTAGTGAAATACTGATCCCTAACCACAAGTCCATGACCTTGATGCGTTTAACTCTGGTTCAGAGCTGGGGTTTTTTTAGTTTTGAAGTCTCCTTATTTGGATGTAACGTAGCTGGTGCATAGGAAGGCTCCTACTCATGGGCTCCTGATGCTGTGTATAAATCCTAAGATCATAACCATAAAAAGGGAAAAATTCGGATTCTGGTCGGGTCCTCACTCTCCTGACTTTCTTTCTCTCTTTTGAGAGATTTTCGTATTAAGGGAGGATCGAAGAGGGTCTTTGCCAGTTCTACTCATGAAATTGAACTGAAAAAACGCTGGCCGTAACTTACAGAACGGCCCTCAAACTCTATTGGTGAAATGTCTTGAAAATCGGAATTTCTAATCTTACCCTGCTAAGTAACACCATCCTTGTTTGTGAGCCAAAACATCCCAGACGAGCGCGCTGTTTTCTACCAAACGATGTTGAACATATACTTTATCTTCCTGTTGATAATAGACACGGATGAAGTCGCCAAAAAATCGGTTAATTAACGCTATAAATAATTTGAAGAATTTCTTCCCTCTTGGTTATTTCACGCGTTCGTCTCCTGCGCAGGCCTCATTTAGGGCGTCACGCAACGCTGTATTGTGGAGGGATCATCGTGACACTCTAAGAACTAGACTGCGCAGACGGGGATACAGGGTAGTTAAGGATTTCCAAGTTTGTGTAGATTATTAAATCAAATTTAAAAAACACAAACAAAGCGCCTCATCTTGTCGTTCCTTAAACCAAGCTTCGTACTGAAGTTCCATCGATGGACGGTTCGCCTTCTTCTCGGTTGGTCATTGGCCTGATAGTCATTTTAAATAACTTTATCACAATTATTAACGTTTTCATATTCTATATAAAATATGAGAGTTAAGACCTGATCTCTTGAGAAAGCTGTTAACAGCTGCAAGCTTCCATTTTTGACAAGAGGCTGCCATTCTTCCCTGAAGAAGAAATCTTTGTCGCTCTTTCGGCAGCCAAAGAACAACACACAGTCTGCAAAAGCAAGGAAAAGCAAGATATCAGTAGTTGGCATTTATAGTAGGAACGCCAAAAATAGCTATGAATATAAATTACGCCAGCTACAAAGTAATAAAAACGAAAGAACCTACTAGCCGACAGCAACGACAACATCCCAAACAACCAAGTAACACTACAATATCATCTTTGAAAAACAGTTTAAATATAAAGAAAAAAGAGTCCTTTGGCTGTGAAATCAGTCCTTAAAAATCCAATGAACAGCCTCTTTTCATGGCTAAAACTTAATCGGAAATATCGTTTTCATCAATGTTTCTGCTAACGGATGTCTGACCAAGTTGCTTACCTGAAAACTTAGGCTGACTTAGTCATTGTAGACTATTCTTAGTTTTCGACGTCGTATGGAAATTCTGCCCTTCTGTACTAGCGAGCGCGATCCAAAGAAAGCATCAAATCTATCAAGTGGCCGATGTGGAGGGTGGGGACATTGCGGGCGGAAGTTCGATTAAAGAACACGAACGGTAAAAAAGGTTAATACTAATAATATGTAGGAGATTAGATAGAGTCAATGCTAAACTAACTTACTCCAAATTAATGTGATGTACAGAATAGGCAGATAACAAAGGTTTCTCTTTTACCGGAAGATTGGTCGTCAGGGTTTAACTGTAATTGAACTCCGTTTTGAATTCCATTTCTACTCACGCTTTCGTTTTTTCTTGACTCTGCGTTTCTTGTCACGCGAATAAATCTTACTGGAGAGATTTAGCATGGCTTTTTGAATGAAACGGCTAGCAGCCGCTTATCATAAAACAAAAAATACCCTTTTATTCTATATCTATATTTTCTATATCTTTGAGAAGTTGATTGGTATTTGTCGCCAACAGGTAAAGATATGAGCACTTGTGTCCAGAATAGCAAGTAATTAGATGCAGGCCCAATTTTGACATCCAACACGAAGTGAGAACACATATTAAATGAAAGGTGTTACAATTGAACCCACTGGGAACTCGGAAAAATCCGAGCCCCAGATGGGATTCGAACCCACGACCCTCCGTGATCTAGTCGCATCGTTCAATGATGTTCTCAATGTGACGGCGCGATGCAGTTATGAGCTATGCTGTCAGTCGTTATTTGACTCTGTGGCTGCTTGATGCAGCTCGAGTCAGATACCCACATTTCACCGTTGCTCACCATAGAGTCTCCAGTAGCTCAGTGGTTAGAGCATCCGTTCTAGATCACGGAGGGTCGTGGGTTCGAATCCCATCTGGGGCTCGGATTTTTCCGAGTTCCCAGTGGGTTCAATTGTAACACCTTTCATTCAACACGAAGTGTCCCTACAAGTCCGAGCCTTTGCTACTATTTACAACAATAAGGTAAGGGGAAAGGTTTGTGTTACTTTTAGCTTACGGTATAAATGCAGCTGTTTTTCCCAAATTGAGGAGCAGCAGTTGGGGGACATTTTGTGACGTTAATTGTCTGTATTCCCAGACACGAGTGATGTTGATGTTGGAGGAGATGAGAAGGGGACACTTCGTGACGCTTATTAATAATAATAGAAACTTTATTTATTTGATTCAATGAAAGGGAAGGATACCAGAGGTTATAATAGGCCACGTTCGATATATCAATATTCAGGCATGGCTACAAGGCTTTATGGTCAAATTTAACGGCTAGGGAGATTTCCAAACAAAACAATACTCAAATTTAACCACAAAGCCTCGTAACCACGTGTGAATATTGATATATCGAACGTGGCATATTGACTGAAAGTCGATTTTGATGACGGAGGGAGGAAAACCGGAGTACCCAGAAAAAACCCTCAGAGTGAGATTGAGATTGACTGAAACTCAGCCCACATACGACCTCGAGGCCAGGGTTGAACCCGGGTCGCAGAGGTGGGAGGCGCGGTTGATAAGCGCTAAGCCATCCTGACTCAGTTTCAGTTTCAGACTCCCCACTGAAATCTGCGTGCATCTAATTGGAGGAATTTCTGAACAAATTTTATATGTACAGGATCACATGATTTCGAGTGCAATTTAAAATAAATAAGCACGAGTAACTTTTTTCAAAGACGAACAAAATTGCGAGTGCAATTTACAAGTGCTTATCTATTCCAAGTTGCACGAGAAAAATTATGCGACTACTTATTAACGATATACATGCAAACATTTCACCTTAAAGGGAACCTCCACTAAAACAAGAATATAACTTTAAAATAATGAACATAATGATTACCATCAAAATTGTTCGAACTTTTTCTAATGGAAGCGTTTGTATCCGAATAAACAAACTTCAAAAACGCTTGTTTTGGTTTTCAAATTTTCCGGGCGCTGCCATTTTGAATAATTACGACGTGTAATGATGCGCTATTGTTTCAAAACAAAAGCTCTTTGTGTGAATACAATAAAGCAACCATTACACGTTACAATCATTCAAAATGGCAGCGCCCGGGAAATTTAAAACCAAAACAAAACTAAACAATTTGAAGTAAAAACTAACGGTAAAAACAAGCGACGCTTCGACCGAACTTCGGTCATTAGCAAGCTAAAAGTGAAGATACAATTTTTTGCATAAGTATAATTATAAAATAAAGAAGTAAAAGTATGCTCATAATGAAAATATAAAAAAGGTGTGTTAAAAACATGAAAGAATAACATAATTAGAAATGATTAAAAAACTTTCGCACGAATTGAGTGTGACTGTACATTGCGACTTTGGTCTTAGCCACTGCCACTCTTCGGTTAAGGTCACTATGGAAATGAAGACAAATGGAATGCTTCCGTTTCTTGGCACACAAATCCAAACCAAAGTATACGTCAAACCTACCAACACTGGCCTTTTGCTGCATTACAAGAGACACGTTGATGATCGCTAAAAGCGCGGCTTATTAAAAACTATGATTGATCGTGCCTTCCCCCTCTCTTCCAACTGGTCCTACTTTTCCGATGAATTTGATCGGCACAAATTGGTGTCTTCTCGACTGAGTTACCCAGACAGGTTAATTAATTTCACCATCTCGCGCTTTATTGCAGTCAAAGCTTCTGATCATCCTGTTCTCGAGTTACCAGCTGTTAACAGTGAATTAGATCCTGTTCGCGTTGTTCTGCATTAAAAGACCAGGCTTCAGCCGATATTGTACGAGCACAACTCAAAGATCTGAGTCAGAAAATTCAAGTGACCTACCAGCCCACATTTGTCAGCCACAAGATCAAACAACATCTGAAACCGCGCGAAGTCAAGGCGTCTATTGTCAACCAACAATCTCTTGTTTATTAAATTAAAAGTGACCTGTGTGATGCAGGTTATGTTGGTTACACGCGGCGACATTTGCATCAACGCGTAGACGAGCACAAGAATGCGTCTTTCTCTAATGGAAAACATTTCCGTGTGAAACATTCTTATGTGCCCAATGATCTTACCAAGAATTTTACCATCTTAAAAAAGTGCAAGAACAAGTTTGACTGTCTCATTTATAAAATGTTTTTTACTATGAAATGAGACCAAGTCTCAATGTACAGTCAGAATCAATTCGTGCGAAAGTTTTTTAATCATTTCTAATTATAGCAACTCTCTATTAATGAGTCCCTAAGAGTCAGTGACATAAAAAGGGGGGAAAGCCGCGGGGGATATTCGCATGCCCCGGAGAGGGGCATGGGCAACTGAGGGTAATGATGATTGCTCCTCCCCCACCCTTTGCAAGGCTTGTGAAACTAGAGAAGGAGAAACACAATTTCTCCTTTTATCTACTATTTAAAATCAATTATAGTTATTATGTTAATCACTATCATTAACTTAAACTTATAATATTCAATTCCCACCCTGGTCAGAGTTTTTGTCTATTCTTGCGTGGGCCCATTTCCATTAGTAGGGCTAACGCTCACATGGTTCATATGGGATATAAAACTAGCACTTCACATTACACTCTAATCAGTTAAATCTAATTATGTTAGTCTTGCATGTTTTCAACACCCCTTTTTTTACCTTTTCATACTTTACATACTTTTACTTCTTAGTTTTATATTTATACTTCATGCAAAATTTTTTATCTTCACTTTTAGCTTGATAATGACCAAACTTCGGTCGAAACGTTGCGTGTTTTTACCGTTAGTTTTCACTTCAAATTGTTTTGAGAAACCTTTACTTATAAAACTAAACAATCGTTTTTGAAATTTGTCTATTTCGGACACAAACGCTTTCATTGGAAAAACATCGAACAATTTTGATTGTAAACATTATGTTCAACATTGCCTTGTGGTGTGCTTTTGTGGAGGTTCCCTTTAAGCACTAATTTCTGCACTTTGGGATTAATTGACGTTCTTTTAGCCAATCAACACGCTGAAATTTTTGCTTGCATATTATTAGATCCAAAATCAAACAAGGTTAAGTTCTTTATTTTTGACAAAAGCCAAATTTTAGTCGCGTTTGCCGTAAACGCGATAATCTTTCTAATGAGAGTGTTAAAAAATTCTTTTTGAATAAACTGACTGCTAAGTACCTCCAGCTGTCTGGGACACCCTCTCTTCGATAAAACCACGGAATGGAGCACAGCCAGTGCCTGAAAAAGAGGGGGACTGATTTGGAAAATAGAAGTAGTAGAAGTAGAAGAAGAGTATAAAGAAATTAACAACAACAACAACTCTCTATATACATTTAAATTTGATATATGTAACACAAAAGAAAATACACATAAAACAAATAAAAATGAGGGTTATTATAGTTAACGCAAGAAGGCTAGTTATCAAGTTTGCCCCCATCTTCCTTAAATCGGAACAGGAGCCAATGACTAGGAGCGAACAACTCCCATACTAAGCATTTTCACAGATCGATCTATTTTTAGACTACCTTTCCGCAAAAAAACAAAGGTAGTTCCGGCTCGGTAAAACTATGACGTCAAGTTAGTTTCTTGTGATTAGTAATCGGGCATCTGCGGGAGTCTCGTTCCCGGGAAATTTCGATCTAAAAATAAATCGAAAAATGTGAAAACGCTGTGACACGAATATATGGGAGTTGTTCGCTCTTACTCATGGGCTCCTGGTCAGAATCATAACAACAAAAGTGGAGGGACACATTAACAATAGGAGAGAGCGTGTGGTTGGTGATGTAATTACTCCTGAAAAGTCGCACATTACCAGCTCTGCTCTGACTGTGTAATATACCTGGTCCAATCATGAGAGTTGGTACATCCAAAGCCTTTGGAAATGATATTGTTCCCTTTTTTACCCATACAGGAATGCGTAAGTCCGTCTTTGATGAATCCAAAGAAGCTAGCCACGTAGAGCAGAGACCCCTTCTAGATTTGACCAGTTTAGTTTTGTAGTTAACAACAGCTACAAGAAGATGGACTTCATCTGGGTGAGCCTGCATTAAATTAAAGATACAGTAACGCTCGCGATTAAAGTTTTGAAAGAGGAAATTCTAAACTTGGCACAGTATATAGTAATTTGTCAGCTCAGAATAAGCCAGATTTTGTTCTGGAAATTGTTTATAGCCAAAGGTAATGCTTGTTTATTACGGGCGCGCCGTTATTTTCTAGAACTGCAATTTACCCTGAATTATAACGGGTTAGGTCCAGAAATCCTTTTCGAACATAATTCTTGGACGCAGGTGAACCCGTCGTAAAGATCATTAATTTTATTTCGTGTCTGCCAAAGTGCACTTACCATAAGCGAAGAAGCAATGGAAAAGGCTCTTGGCTGAATCGGTGGAATGAGATCAAAAAGGTACTCAAAAGGAATATTTGCGCTTGCATTAGGAAAGTCTTGAAGTATCTGTCAAACAAAAAATTAATGAGAATGATATAACTTTAAAGGACGACTTTTCTATTACATGTGAAGCCAGATCGCAACAACAACGGATATGGAGGATTTTCAAAGACCGCGCGAGTGTGACGGTGCGAACGAGTGAGAGATATATCAGCACGAGATAATCCAAATCCAAATCTGAGACATCTCAGTTTTTTATTCATTTTAAAAGCACCGAAAAAAGAGATCACCTTGACTGAGGCCGAGACTGTAATCGAAAATGTTGAAATAGACCTAATCGGCTAACTCATTGTTGCACCTAATTCAAATCTCCCGTGTGTGGTTTATTTGCATGATAATGTAGCATTCATATGTAAATGATATGGAAATACCTGGAAAAAAAACGATTTATTTTCAAAGGGTTTTAATTGGGTACAAGATTGAGTTACCCGATTAGGTCTGTTAATATGACAAGCATTATAATAAAAATTTAAAAAAAAGGACAGATGAAGTACGTTATATGAAAATTTAATTAATGACGCCAACGGCAGCACGACTTCGCGCGTGAACAGGGTGCACAAATAACGAAAGTTAAGGTTCACAGTGCAACCAGATTTACAGTCAGACAGAGTTCGATGCTACTCTGGTTCGGAGAATTGTCATGATAGCTTTATACCAAAAAGGTACAATTCCCAACGTTTCGACGCAGCTGTCTTCTGTCTTCATCAGGGATAAATAAAGTTATCACAAGAGCCCTTTCCAACTTTCCTTGGATTACCCCTGATGAAGACACTCGACAGGAGAGTAGAAACATTGGTACTTTGAATTGTACGAAAAGGTTGTTCCATGAAAACAAAAAAATTGCAACTTAACTTGTGAAATCTCAAAACAAAAGCCTGAAGTAAGATCTTACCTCTAGAGCGGTCCTTTTCTGTCTGTAACAATACGAGTAAAGTTCTTCCTAGAAATATTGAAGATGCAATTATAGTTTTTTCTTTCAACGTGGGAACCTCAACAAGACCATATACTGCATTCAAATCTCTACCTGTCCCTCAGCAGAACAGAATTCTTGAAGTTTTTCCTTTTCAAGGTCTGATGTTGTGAAGTGTGAAAGGAGCTCAAAGAAGTATCTTCTGGGAACCCCTTGGATGTCAAGATAATGCTCCACAAGATGCTGGATTGAGCAGGGCCGAGGGAGCTGGTATGGCAACGGGACATCTGTTGAAGGGCACCGTTAGAATGAGACGTTTAAACAGCTATAATTTTTGCTTCATAGACGTGGAAAACAGGTTTTGTTGGCTTTCGAACTGAGTATTCATGACGGCCCTGGGCTATTGTGTGAGTCACTGTTCAGCTTAACAACATGAGGCGCTTTGAGTCTTTCAAACTGAGGCAAATATCTTTTGTCCACTTCAAAATAAATTACACACTTCCAGTTTCTGTCGTTTCAAAATTCGCCCACTCATTTTATTCAACCTAAATTCGACTAAATTGGCTGAATTGCAAATTGCCCATGCATCCACGCTGAACTGAGAAAACGTCTAAAAGTAAAGGGTCAGCCCTGCGTAAACAGCGAAACTGAAGATAGTTGAAAGCCTGACGATGTTTTCGTCTTTATTCTCTCTCTCTGGCTAACTGCATTTTCGGACATAAAAGTGTTAAGATCCATGGAGACACACTTCAGTATAGGTCGACAAACCTCTGACAAAGAGGAAGGTTAAATGTGACAACAAGTTGCAATTTCGGTCCAAATTAAAAGACGTTCCATTGTCACTACAAATATTTTTTCCAAAAATAATAACCCCTCTACATGTAAATTACACCTGTTTTTAAATGATGCATGGCCATGTCCCCTTTTATTCAAGCAGTTCTCTTCACTAAGCAATTTAAAATAACAACAATGATGACAGTGATTGCAATTCGCAGCTTATGTAAATTTAAAGTTGTCTCCACTAAAGATGATTGGCTTAGTAAACTTACAAGGATCATTCTGTTCCAGAAGGAATAATTGATCTGGTACAAGCGCTAAATGAGCAATAAATTCTTGTAGAACATCTGGAAGATTGCTCGGCTGTACCATCATAACGTCCCCAGCAGAATGCCTAAAAACAACACTCGACATTAAGAGAATCATATTAAAAATATGTTGACTGTTGAACTTGTACTAAAGGATATGTTACATGTTAACACCGGTCAAAATCAAAATCGAAATCAAAATCGCAACATTTGCACACACATGAAAATGTTGCGTGTACATGTTTCAGGGATATGTTGCAACAAGTTGAACTTCATGGGACACGTCGTGGGGACAAAATCACCCCCAAATTGGTGTTGCACAATTATAAAAGTATCAGTTCACACAAGGGACTGCAAAATATCCCTGAAACATGCACCCGCAACATTTTCATGTGCACACACATGTTGTGATTTTGTCTCGGCTACATGTCGCCTCAGTGTGCACTACACAAGTTTTTTGTCGCTGCTACATGTCCCTGCAACATGGCCCCTCGTGTCTACCCATCTTAATGCATTAATGTAGTTTTTTCAAAAACCTAACTTTGATAGGTTGTCACCTATTATCCCCACGAATACCCGAAAATACCATCAAAGCCAAGACCCAAGACCATTATCAAAATTGAAGACGTTTGAAAAGCATCGTTCTGAGAACTTACTGATTTTGGTTAAACAGGAGAGAATGGAGACTAACGGCCACGAGAAAATGAAACGTCGTTGCTGAAGCAATTGTTTCCCCGTCTGCGGCCCCAAGAAACATTAATTTTGTTGTGGAGATAAAATTTCCCTCGGCAAAGCAAATATGTTTCTACAATTTTCCAGAAACATTTGCTTCTTCAGCAAATGTTTCCTCGTTTGCGTCCCTGGGAAACATTTCGGGAAAGAATGTTTCCACAGCAATGTTCCACCGTTTGCAGGGACTCAAAAAAATCGGTGGCATGATAGCAAACGAAACGTTTTAAAAGACTTTTAGCTTGGAAAATTTGCACCGATGGAAACTGATGATTTTGAAAGTACATTGAATAGGGACTAAATAGGACTGTATAATGTGAGTCAATTATTAATCGATAAACAAAAGATGAATCTACCTCATTCCAGAGTCTTTTATATCAAACTGAACAAGCCTAACATCTTGCCAATGATCTGCTGCAGTCACTCGACTGTTGGATATTAATTTGGCATAAAATGGATGTCTTTTGCATGGTGCAGGATGGGGCTTGTCTAAATCCAACAAAAAACAATTGATAAATCAAAGAAATATGTAATTACGTAATACCTTGGAAAAGGTACATAGTCCTGTTGATAATCTATCCTTTATTTATTAAATCTCTCTGATAGTACAAACGCCATGATTGGGTAATTTAGCAGTACGGCCGGCTGTATAGCCTGCTAAATTTGAAATTTTGATGAAACATGTTCTAGCGAGTTTTTCATGTCGTTTATGTCAAATAAACTTGTTAAAGTGTTTGATTCCTGCAAGCAACTATTTCAAAAAAAGACAAAAAGATTTTTTCGTTTTTCAGCTTTCTACGCATGCCAATCATTTGTGGGGAGGCAGTTGAACGTTCCG
>BLFP01000134.1:829003-836503 GCA_014634505.1 Montipora efflorescens
TATAAGCTTGAGATTTCTTGACCTGGTCTTAGATTTGTTGTCATTTACATGAGAACAGAATTGTAAAGACATTGGGGAAACTTTTGGCTTAGTTGTTCATCAGTGCAGCATGGACTTCTAGCCAGTGAAATGTGACCTGTGTTTTAGACCCGCCTCAGGTATACTGTTATTATCGAAATGTGTCAAGAGGAAGGGGCTGGAAGTTTTATCTAACATTATTTAGCAGAATGTAAAAGAGATAATCAGCACTTAGCTCAGTCCTTCTTAATTGTGCAAATCAGCCTGACTAGCTCATTTTCCAGCCAAATTTCTTTCAATTTTACATGTGCTAACGAGGTCAGTGAGTCCAATTAACAAAAAGACATTGACTGTTTTTCATTTGCTCAAATGGAAGCAAAACTGCAATATAACCTCCTGTGTCTCCCTAAAAGTAAACCCATTGTTTCCACAGCCACTTTCAGGCTCCAACAATTGAACAAGGGTGAAGTAAAAGCTGCGCAATTGTTTTTTTTTTTTTCACATTACAATGAAACCCAATGCCGCACAAATGACATTGAAACTGATCTTCTCTGTAAATAGCGTTGCATTTACAGTGTACTTACTTTGGATAAGATGAATCTCCAAGACCAAGTACAGCAAAGCACACTCCAGAAAGAGAATTTGAAGGGAGGTGTCTTCTCAAAATAAATCTCCAGAATTTCTTTAAAATGAAAATTTGGTGGATTGTGTTTAACTTAAGCCATGAACTACATGTATTACTAATGCAATCAACAGTTGGCAAACAACCAGTTGCGTGTATTTAGTCTATAATGAACAAGAGGTATTTATACATGTAAGGGGATCTTTGTGAAGCTTCCATAGAAGTGTTCACAAAAACCTCATGCCAGTTTGCAGAGTTAGAGCTTTTAGGTATTGAAAACCAAGTGAACATACCTGTAAAGTGACACCCAGCAACATTAACATGCATCTTAATATTCTTTCGAACATTTGCCTTATCACAATTATATTTTCACGCTTTCATATATTCCTGAGCGTTATTTAACTTACAGGAAGTGGATAGAGCACTCAAGAAGTAGGGAAAACACTAGACTAGCTACGTCTTGTGTTTGCCCTACACTTCTTTTGTACTCTATCCATGACTTTCTGCATGCTTTACAACAGAACAGATCACAGGCGAAGCTTCTTTATATGTTTTATTAATAAAGAACTTCTCAATTTCTTCATGCATTCGGTTAAAATTTATGGAACATTTTATTTTGTCAATTTTCCAAACCCTACAAGTGGTGTCAGCCATGTGTCTGTACTCTCATAAAGCACGCTAAAACAGACCAATCACAATTCTTGTTAGATTATGGTTCAAAACAATTAATTGGCTAAACCTAACCCAGTAACATGAGCTAACAATTAAGGGTTCTTACACTGAAGATACATTTTGTATAAACATTTGGAGAGTGCAGGACCTGACCATATCGAGATCATGGATGACGCAGTGGTGAGAGCACTCACTTCCCACCAACGTGGCCTGGGTTAGAGTCCCAGACTTTAAGCGTCATATCTGCTTTGAGAGGTTTTACTCTTTGTACTCCGGTTTTCCCTCTCCTCAAAAGCCAACTTATGATTTGATTTCTGTATAGTGTCCCCCAATATAAGAAGTTTTGAAACATTTAACCATATTAAACAGAAAAAAACTAGGACCACACAGGGAAGTCAGTTACCTTCATATTATCTGGCTCATCTCCTTGTCCAGTTGTTGCACAAACAAATATGACGAGCTCCTCTTCAATCAGTTTTGTCTGAAAAAATTAGGAATGATCGAACCAGTGACCCATTTCTCGAAAGTCCTGAAAACCTTTCGGGCCCGAAAAGCCATTTGTGAACCTGCCAACCGCTTGTTCAGGAAAGCCGATCCTTTAAGATGTTTTCAAGGTAACAAAAAGCAAACTGACTGTGAAGTTTGACGACTTAAATCCTCTCCGTTCTTGAGTGAAGAGGAAATTGTGACACCCGAAAATGGCCCGTAAAGTTTTGGGACTTTCGAGAAACGGGCCCCAGATGTAAATAAACTTCATACTTTAACTTAATAAATTTCGGTACAAAATCAAATCGAGCAGCTTAAGTACAAATTAAATCAAATCAAATTAAATCTGTGGGTATCATTTTTATTACCATGAAATCAGTTCTTACAGTTGTACATTCATTCATTCATTCATTCATTCATGGGTTTGTAAGCTTTAAATCATCTTGTCGACCGGCATTTTTTTATTGACTGTTAGATTCACATTATATAATAAGCTTACCACATTGTAATCATCCAGAGCTAAAACAGCCACTGATAAAAATCTTCTCTTAGCCTCTCGACCGATTCGTTCCGCCACTTCCTGAGCAGTCCCGGTCTGGGATCCATACAATACACAAATCCTTCGACCTTTCGACAAGTCGTCCGCCATATTGGTAAGTGACAAGTTGCTTCTAGATTGCGTGACTATTTTAGCTAAGCCGTGTCACTTACAGCTGTCACGTACAGGAAGGTAGGATATTAGAATGGCATCCAATCTCGATTATGCCGAAGATATTGAAGAGGCCAAAGCTTACATGGCAAAGAAGAATGTTTTCCAGCTGTTTGAGGTCAGTCATTTTCAATGCAGTAGTCACATGATATAAGGATCGGCTCATTCCAGGGTGCTCTCAATCCATCTCGTTAAAATGAAACTCACTGATCATCAGATCATTGATGTTCGACATTTTCGATGTCATATCTATTAGTCCTAAGACACGGTGGGGTCTCCCTTGGTCATGACCAGAAGAGCCATATTATTTTATCTATATCAATCACTAGGTTTCTCTATGTAGTTTGTCTTGTCTTGCCCATATTGAAAGTATCTTTAAAGTTGCCACAAATGCCGTACTCAGCACATTCGATCGTCACCAACGAGCGATCGCCAATTGCAACCAAGTGCAGTCCGAAAATCGCAAGTGAAGATCGGGTAACATTTGAACCATTTCACAATCTATGGGCATAGTGTCGTAGGCTACTTTTATTTTTGAGGGAAAAATTAACATTCTCGATATGCCAACCTCAATGTCAACATAATGACAAATCGATCTATGTTGCTTGACATTTGAAGCCGATCGCCAAGAAAAATCAATTTGACCGTCGAAAGCACCAAAAAACTTTGAGAGGTTGTTTAGTGTGTATCAGATAGAGTATAGAACTAAAGTATGAATAGTACCATTTTACTGTTTTATGAGTCTATTCTTTATAATCGGATAAGGAGCTTCCAATAAACACAACTGTTCTCCAGGACTCTGTTCCCTAGTTACACAGAGGATAATTTATGCATTATATTCATATTCGTTCTGACGAAGGGCTAACGCTCGAAACGTCAGCTTTTAGAATCTCTGTACGGTGGCCAATTTACATTAGGGAGCTTACGAAACGAGGACGACGACGGCTACGAGGACTTCATTTAAAAATACGAGTTCGCGTTATTCATATCACTACGTAACTATTTCATGTCGTTTCGCGTGAAAAAAATGTGGTAACTGTTGAGGAATCAAACTGGTATGAGTGGGTTGGAAGAGTAGAGAGAGAACTGAAAATTCCTCGTCATGTGCTAACGTCCTCCACAGAACCTTGAATTTGGTCATTTCACGTCGTCATTTAGGAGATGACGGCAAAGAAATGCACCAAAATGTAAAACGCACGTGCGGAGCGTGCAGAACCATTGTTTTTGCTCACTAAACCTATTGTTTTGTCGCGTCGTCGTTGCCGTCGGCGTCGTCGTTTCGTAAGCTCCCTATTATCAACTCCGTTGATAAAACCAAATTTTTGTATACTACTTCCTCACTGACGCAGCACCACAGTTTCTTTAGAAACTACCCCTTCATTCGATAATTTATGCAGTTCGCTTTTAACGACAACTCATGAAAAACCCCTTGAATTACTGAGAAGGTCGTAGGAGATCTAGATTTGAGAACTCTATCTTTTTGTGGGTAATAGACTGTAAGTACACACCCTATACACTATGTCAACGGGGTTAAAGAGTGTAAAAGCGTATAATAAAGTTCGTGGCTACAAATAGGCCAGTAGCGCGTGCGTAAATCACGAATAAACAAGTCTATTGGAAACGTGCTTGAATTTCACCCTATGAGCCCCAAAATCGGCAAGAATTCCTTTCTCTGGACAAAATAAGAGAAGCGTGACGAATACAGTACGAGATCGGACGTTGATAAATTTTAAAAAGCAGCTTTTGTTTCCAAAACGATGGAATTACCTGGTGATATAAAACCTCGTAAAGAAGGTGGATTTTTTACCGCAAAAACAACGGTCAACCTCTAGGATTGGACGATTGTGATCTTTGTGTTGAATTCGCACATCTCTTGTCGAAGTTTGTAAAACGTGAAAGAAAGAAAAAAAAAACAAAAACAAAACCCTGGTGTCTTGCCTTCTTTTTGTCATTTTCGCGGGTTGTTAGCAACACGCAAAGTAATTTGATCACAGGCGGCCGCTGAAATCGATGTCACTTTCGATTTTGTCACAAACTCGTGCAGCCAAAAGTACAGTAGAAAAATTGGACGTAAAATCTCCCCAATTTTTTTTCGCTGATGGCAACTTTTATATTCGCGGCACAAAATTTATGTTGTTTTCTCGTCTCAAATTTTAGTGCTGGTGACATTTTTTTTCTTTTCGACGGTTAAAATTAATTTTCTAGCTTGGAAACCTACGGAAACACAGGCTACGTATAAAGTGTACTCACAATTTCCAGCCACTCTGAAAGTTTCGGAAAACATGCAAGGACCCACAGATGACCAGCTCCCAACGACAGTGGCTTCATAGCTCAGTTGGTTAGAGCGTCGCACTGGTATCGCGAGGTCACGGATTCACAAGTCTTTAGTCTGTACTTTATTCACACGAAAAGTAGAACTAATAACCACAGGGATTCGTGTTTTAACTTTCTGTTAAAAAGAAGTTGAATGTCAGCCTCGATGCCAAATCCGGGTTTAGTATTTGACCAGTAGCCACATGTCTTCTCAGGGTGCTATTTAAGTTGTATCGTTTCCTCAGAAACGATGCGTACAGTATAGTTATTTTGACCACAACTTACCTTCTTAAAGCGACTGTCGAACGCACCTCAATAATCCGAGATCACTACTAGTTTTACTTCATAAGCACTTTAGTATTGAACGTATTAATAATTCATGAACAAAAAAAAGAGAAGCTCCTCTTTATTAATCCATTGTTCTATATCCGGCACATTTGTCGCCTAATTTTCATAAACGTTTCGTTCGGCTTTTGCTTTTAAATGCCTTGTAAAACAAGAACAAGACGCTCGTTAAGCGTTTACTCGGAATACCGTGTGGTGTGCAAGTAGGGGAAAACATTTTCGAAGGGTTAGAAGCAAACTGCAAGGATTGAATAGACTAAAGTGATGCTTTCTTTTGGTATCAATTTGCCAAGTACGGAATAAAAGAAGTAAATGTTCATGCAACCAACTGAAGTCTGGATGGCTCATTCACAACAACAGATAACATATCGGTGAACATCGCTTAGTGTTTACAAATGAATTCAATGCGTGATCTAGGTAGAGACCCTGGGTTAGCAGCGTGACTTCAGTTAAACTGGTTTTAAGTGAAACCTGCGAGGCAAGGGAAAGTGAAACAGTCTTGTAGCTAAATTTCGCTCTCTCAGTCCCCATTCTTGGCTCGATTGCGTGACTGAAGCGGGTGGCAAGACTGACTGAGAAGGGAATGCTAGCAGTCTATTACAAAAAATAAAACAAAAGCAAATGTTACACCAGGCGAGCGTGTTCAAAGCTACCGCGTCCGACAATAAAACGATCAATCAACAAACTAAAGGCAATTTTGACCAACACACGGTAGATGTCTAAAAGCGAGGATCAAGCTAATGTGCGATCCAGCCTACGATCAGATTGCAAAGAAATAAAGCGCGCAATTACAAACTTCACCAATCATAAACTCAGTTACTTTAACTCCAGGGTACATTTCTGAAGAACGTAATGAATTGTGTGTGAATAATGCGGTGACCTCCGGCTCTAGATAGCTAACATGAAGATCGTTAAACTAATAATTCAAATTCAAAAAAATTGACCTCTCTGATGATTCTCTTACAAAGAACAGCTGAAAGAAACTAAGAAAGTTTGGTCGAGTATTTCCAACATACCGCTGTTCGGAGTTCTTTACTGGCAATTTTCATCATGTTGTCGACAGACAAGATTTACTATTGTTCATAAAATTTCCAGAAGGGTGAATCCAGCATTTTTACTTTTTCGCTGCTATTGTATTTGCGTCATTTGACATCACTTGGAATATGGGCTTTGAGTGCGAAAATTATACTGAAGCCCCAACACAGCACCAATCGCTTTGGTTGCTCCACTGCGTGTTATAAATTTGGCTTTTCATCGAAATGAGACTTGAGGCTGTTTGAAACCTCGCGCTGGCAGAAATCTTCTGCAATGACACTACAACACGGCTGTTAATTGTTGATGTTTCATTAAAGAGGCAGCTCCAAGGGGTCCGGTGCATTGCTTTTAGCCAAAGAAATCACCGCCTCGTAATTCTTTTGTCCATTTTGCTCCACCGAACAAAGTCAGCCGAGATTATAATTCGGATACCCTTCAGGTATTCCGAGTAATGAATATGAAGTGAATGCTTGCATTCAATAAGGAGTTTACAATATTCCTGTCAGTGCTATATCACATCTACAAACTCGTCCTCGCCTTGTACTGTATTTCATGCTTAAATACTCAAGCCACGGTGAAACTACACACTAATACAAATCTGTGATAGCAGCTTTACAATGATCCATAAAAAGACATCTACCATGCCACTATAATGTTTTACAAAACGATATCGCGTGCAAGACCAACCTTTACAACGGCCTCTACTCGAGTACACACGTACGCAATGCGTGCCTGTTTTTTAACAGTTGTGTTCGTAACTTCTTGGGGTTGTCATATATCACCTCCCGATTCATTACTTTATAGTCCATTTGAATATTTATTATTCGCTTTGCTATCGACCTTCTCCAGCAAATACCGTTGCCAACACCTCTCCCCCGTCTCTATTCCACTTAGCAAACAGTCCAAGTGTTCTTGTTGTTGTACATGGTTAAACAAATCTGTATAAATGATAAATAGCAAATCGTTGAAGGTAAATCGTGGAAAGGGATAACTGAAACTTAATGGTGTGAGAAAACTGTCCAATGCCTTCGCTAACCTGAATTTCCCCGTTTATTTCATTTCGAGGCCGCTTCCTTCAGGCATTGAGGGTCCGAGCACTAGGGATCAGGCCCCAGTTGTTCCAACGATGGATAGCGCTATCCACCGGATAAATCACTATCCAGTAGATAAGTATTAGCAAAACCAATTGCGCTTTCCAATGGATAGTGATTTATCCGGTGGATAACGCTATCCACCTTTTGAACAACTGGGGCCAGAGTTGTAGCATACATATTATACCGATGGAAGCTTTTTTCGTTTC
>BLFP01000134.1:844003-862830 GCA_014634505.1 Montipora efflorescens
GATAATCGCCCGCAATGTCCATAATTGGGCGAGCAACCTACGTCGACGAATAGAAATGCTGATGACATGTGATGTTATTATTGAAGTTAGTGTCTTTTATACTGATAA
This sequence comes from Montipora efflorescens, assembly GCA_014634505.1. Taxonomy (NCBI): domain Eukaryota; kingdom Metazoa; phylum Cnidaria; class Anthozoa; order Scleractinia; family Acroporidae; genus Montipora; species Montipora efflorescens. The sequence continues at coordinate 844,112 of BLFP01000134.1, forward strand.
CGAGAACCAACCATCCAAAATTTAATTTGTCTATGCTGTTTAATTTGAGCTCAGGGTTGTGTTGTTATTGTTTACTGGGTAGCCCTAAATATGCTGTCGGTCAAATCCGTTATCAGGTTGAATCCGTTTTTACCTAGGTCAAATAGGTTTAGGGTTAGAGTTAGGGTTAGGGGTTAGGGTTAGGGTTAGGGTTAGGGTCCATAATCCTCATTTTATTACCTAGGTTGAACATTTAAAGCAGCTATCAACCCAAAAAAGTCTGAGAACACCAATACCTTCCCTCAAGCTCTGTCTTACGCACCTCAACACATCTCCTTAATGCATTTATCTATTCAGTCTGAACATCTCAACCTTACAACATTTCAACACAGTAAGGGAACAAACAATTCTACTATCAGTACTCAGATCCTCCAGATCTGTAGTCCTGTGTCTTCACCACTACCCTAAAACGACGAACATGCTCAACTCAACACAGCTCTTTTCATGAATAAGTCCATTGATATCCATGTTTATTATATGGCTCTGTCTCACGAAGACTGGGAACTACAAAATTCACGAATTTGATTGGCTAAAATCGATATTGACCGCGGTCTAGATTTTCCCATTTAGACCGGCATCTAGACCGGTAATGTTTTGCGGTGAAAAGATGCAAAAGAAAATGCAAAAATATTGAGTATTTTCTTTTACCAATATTTATTTGTGGAAGTGCCAAACAGCATGATGACAAAACAGAGGATGGCGAGCAAACTTTGACAGAATTCAGTTCAGCTCATCCCCACTCATCGCCGTTCGCAAGCAAAATGTCAGTTAGTACAAACCAGTTACATTAAACGAATTAAATTGTTCTTGTTCGCCATATAATAAACATCTTATTAACCGAGCTTAGTCAGTCTGTATGGGAGAATCTTGACCTCGGTCGTGTGTACGACTGCGTTCGGTCTGTACTCACGACCTCGGTCAAGATTCTCCCATACAGACCTCCTGCTCGGTTAATAAGAGCTAAATAATAACCAAAAGTAATGCTAACCTGACCCTAATTTTTCTCTAGGCTTAATCTAGGCCCCCAAAAAGTTTCTTCAATTCATCTGAGTGCGTATGCAACCGTAAACAAAATTAACCTAAGCAAAAACGGATTCAACCTGAGAACGGATTTTCTAAGGCCATGCATGAAAGCTCTAACCATATTTAACGGCGTGACAAGAACCCTGTTTTTACAAAACTTTATAAATTTAAAGGTAAATAGTTGTCCAATGTCAACATTGTGCAGATGCCAGCATTGAACCTGATGCGCATATGCTGATGAATACTCCAACTCTCCTTACAGTTCAATTACCAAAAAAGGCCTCTTGAGCAAATACCCCAACTAAAAATGTTAAGACAACTATGAAAGTGTAAATGCCATTAAACGTTATGATAACTCCACCAATGGAGAAACCCACTGTCGGCAGTATGCTCTCTAGATATATAATGTACTTCTCGTAATTAAATTTCCTCTTTTTCTTTGTTTTCGTCCGCCACTGATGAAATGTTTTCGCCATGCCTGATAGAAAGTTCAGCTTTGAGCCTCGGCGATTGGTTTCGTCACCAGCGGTCTCAGTGCCATTGTGATATTCAGTTGTCTCAGAAAGTGTAGGGGATTGGACACCGGGAGTCAGTTGTGCAACAGAAGCTGGATTACCTTGTGTGATTTGAGAAGACTGTTGTAGTCCGTCTATGTCTATTTTTACTACGTTGGACCGAGAACCCTCATCAGAAACATTTAAGCTTGAAGAGCTTCCGTTGAGCCCAGGATCCGTTTTTTCAAGCGACCTGTCCACATTCTCGACATCGGTAAGAGAAGATTCGCTTGCAGATTTTTTTAGAATTGGCGGTTGCAATGTTTGCGACGGGACGAAGTTCTCTGTAACTTCATCACAGTCTGTTAACAATATCTCCGGAGTCGAATGAAGTGTCGGGCCATGTAGAGATCCTCTTTTCAGCTTTGATGTTCTGTCATCCATTGAGAAATGCAAAGATATTTCACTATTTTTCCTGAAACAAAAAGTTAAAAGAAAACGTTGAAGACCTTCACTTTTTGCAACATGCGGTCGTTCCAGCTAAATATTGTTGACCGCGACATTACGCATTCTATCACACAACTGCGTTGCCTACAATAATTTTCAGCAGTTTGCTGAACCCGATTTTTGCGTCCTTTAGCACTGCCAAAAAAGATAAATGAAAAGAGTTTCCTGGTCAGAAGATTGGTCCGAGTGATACTGTTATATTTAACCGTTCAGTCAATAATAGTCCATATTACCCAAGAGTAAGAATCTGGTATCGGATTTGTCCCCTTCAGGATCAGAAAAGTGTGTATATTTAAACCAAGTCTTGCAGGGAAATAATACGACTAATAGAAAAAATGTTGTACCCAATTCAAATTTCCCGGGGTTAAGATTCTTTGTGTAACTTGCGCCCAATATCCCTGACACATGTCCTGTCTAAATTATCGGAAGACTATGTGGTTGAAGACTTTGTCAAGCCCGCGGTCCTTGCAAAAGTAGATCGGCGCCAATTTGGGACTGTCCCAGGAACCAATACTACTCATGCTTTGATAAGCATGGTTCATTCTTGACGACACGACCATCGCAGAAGTAATCAGGAAAAAAGAACCAAGCAAGTTACAGGCCACAGATGATGAGGTTGCAAAGCAAGTCGCCCAGAACAAGTTTCAATTAAACGAAACTAAGTGTAAAGAACTGCGCATCACTTTTAGCCGATCTGAATTAGAACTTGACCCAATCCTAATTAACGACCAAACATTAGAGCGCGTTGAAGACGCAAAAATTTTAGCACTTCAATCTAGCACTTCTAAATCTAGCACTTCACATTACACTGTATTCAGTTAACTCTGCAAAAATTTTAGGTCTGCGCTTTTCAAGTAATTTAAAGTGGAACAACCACTTATCTGACATTATCAAAAAGGTCAACTCTCGATTATATTTTTTGCGACAACTGAAACGCTCGGGCGTCAAAGAAAAAAAACTACTTCTGTTTTATCTAACTTGCATACGACCCGTTGCAGAATACGCTTGTCCCGTATATCACAACAGCCTCCCACAGTATCTCCATAACGACCTAGAGAGATGCCAGAAACGCGCCTTACGCATTGTTTCCCCTAATTTTTCATATCAGGAGGCGCTAAAAAATGTAGGCCTATCAACATTGTTTGATCGCCGCGAGAACATAGTCCTTAAGCTTTTTAGAGAAGTGTGTAGTAATCCCAATCACAAACTGCACCAGTTGCTGCCACCTGTAAACGCGTGCAAGTACGATCGGGCGACGCGGGCAAGCGTACTTTTTCGGTGCGCCGACTGGTGACTGAAAGAACAATGAACTCTTTCATTCATTTCAAAAACTCTGTTAAGTTTTAGCTCAGTGTGCTGTAGCAAAAGCTGTATGGAATATATATTAGATATGCATAGTTATTTTAGAGTACTTTTATTGAATATTTCATGTTATTCTTTCATTTTTTTAATTTCCAATTTTTATCTTTTTTCATAATTACGGAAATGTAAGTAAACGTAATTCAACCTATGGCTGCAAGGTTTTTACAAATAAAGTATCTATCTATCTCTCTCTATCTGTATTGTATTTGCATTATCTATGTAGCTTTTACATTTAAATGGTATGGAAGTATCTGGAACAAGACGTTTTAGCCGCAAAACTTGTTTTAAAAATAGACACTTTTCTGACGCTGGTGGGGATGAGGCCAATTGGGGCAAATCATACTCTTGGGTGATGCACACTTCAAGTAACGCGTAATGTTGTCATTACCTGGAGTTAGACTGTTGTTTGCTTTCTGTTTTAACACATGGCTTGGAGTTATGAGCTTTAAAGCTACGATTTTGTGCTTCAGCGCCTGCCTTGTCTTTCACCAATTGTTTGATGGTCGCTCCCCATGTGGCTCTCTGTGGCGATGGGGACCTGGAACGAATGTCTGAGTGTGACTGGTGCAGATAATCGTGAGCGTTAGCTTCGAGTTCATGTTCCTGGAAAAAGAATCAAATAAAGACCTTTGGCTTTCAGGGTCCGTTTGGTTTGTATATCACCCAAGTGGTGTGGGTCACACCATTCCCGTCTCCAGAGTCCGCTTTTCTTTCGGTCAGCGACAAGAAAACAGACTCCGGCCAAAGCCAAAAATACGCACAGTCGCGGGAATGGTATAATGTTGTAACCGTTGACGACCATTATTGTTTCAAATTTCTGAGAATGCGCAAAAGAGCCGGAAGTCCGTGATTCAGGGACTTCCTGCTTTGGCTGTGGCCAGAGTCCGTGTTCTTGGCGGTGACCAAAAGGAAAGCGGCCTCTGGAGACGAGAACGGGGCCACACAAAGAGACAACAACAGAGCAAAATCCAATTACCGTGTCCCCTCTACGAGGCAAACCGCACACTGGGAAATCTTTCCATTGTGTGGGCTCTTTTAACGCCCTCCCTCCACCCTCATCTTTGAATTTATGAACAACTGTGTAAGTCTGTTCAAATATAAGTGCTACACCGCCAACGTTTCCAAAAACGTAATCCTTCCTTGTGTTGTAAGACTCGTACCACTGTTTATAAGCCTTATCTTCAAAGACTCAAAAATCTAACCATGTGCACCGAATTACATAGGGTGGTTTTGGGTTATCTAGTTGGTCATATTTTATAGAGAGAGTTCTACTCAGTTGCTATGAATGATCCTCTTTCTGCATACAATATACAGATCGGAGGGATCTTTCGATTTCCGCGATCTGGTGCAAAGGGAGTTTGTGATGTCTCCCTTTTTCACTTTGCATCGTGCATGAATTTCATATCAGTGGCTTATCAGTTATAGTTTCGTATTTTCCTTCCGTCTACATTTTCCCGGCTTTATCGCGGTCTGGAAAGGGGGTGGTCCGGGTTAAATGCCAGCACATTGAAGATACTTTTATTCCCTCATCAAACTAAAATAGGTCCCAGTGGCTTCAAGACATCGTTGCTGTAGTTATCAACGATAAATGTTGTCACTTTAAACGAAATGTACCGTAGTAGTACTATCTATTAGATACACTAGTTTAAAGCAGAATAACATTGCACATGGTACTGGTCTTATAGGGCCACAGACATCATTTTCCGTCCTACTTTTCCTTTCAGCGGTCCTTCTAAATCATCAGTAAATTAGTTCCCCGAAGTAGTGGTTTGTTAATCCAACGACAACGCGGCTGATAATCACTAGAGTGAACAACTCTGTCTTGAAACATACCTCAGGAATGTCAACCCATGCGTTCACAACCACAAGTTTGTACTTCCAATAAGTCTTTGTAACCCAGGCAGCGCCAGTCAGCGGACACACGACCCATATGAGGGGCGCAAGGGCAAACCAAACGTAAATTGCAAACCGTTTGAGGAACAGAAAATTATAAGCATTAAGAACAAACGAAGTACTACACGCCACCAATAACGTGGTAAGGACAACCTGTTGAAGGAAAAAGAAGTCGATTATTGACCGCTTTAGCAGGAAATCAGGTAAGTAATGCAAAAATTGCTTCAACCGAGTTGGCCCTACGTGCGCTTCTATTAAAAAATTCCTAACTCTTTATCCGGCACAAGCGTTTGAAAGCGCTTGGGTCCAAGCGAAACTCAAACGACCTCATGACATGGGTTTTGTTGTGCATATTTGACAAAATATAGAAAATGTTTTCATTTCACCATTATCTTTTGAGTCTTCTGTGATATTCTTTCTTAAAAATTGGCTATATTTCCCGTTTGCTTAACTAATCAGTAAAAAAAATAACAGGAAGTGTATGCTGACTTCGTCTAGACTAAAGGCCGGCAATCCTTTGCTCAGTACGATCAGCCAAACTACCGAAAAAACCAGAGAGTTAACAAAATGACCAATTATGTCTGCCGGAATTATTTTATTGCTTCTCACACACCTCGCGTGCGGCCATTTTTTTACCCGGCGTCTTGTTTTCAGGTCTCTTCAGAAAGAACTAAATAGATACTTCTCGAAATCTATATACAATCGTTACTTTTTTCCTCTTGAAATCCATTTATTTCTATGTGGGAGGTCGTGAGATACAGGGCCTATTGAGCTAGAAAGAACTTAGTGTGGGTACTGATATTTGTCCTTTGGCCCTTGTGTGTTTTAAACGGCATTGAGTAAACGTCCATAAAATAATAACTGAACAAAGATGCCAATATTTCATCTTGCCATCTTCATTAAACATAGAAAAAAGGTTAAAGAGTCTCTCGCTTAATTAAAGCGAACGAATCGTGCGGTTTCAAATGTGCGCCGTTCGCTCTTGAATAAATAGATCGTAAGCTTGTTTTGGGAAAAGAATTGTCAAAAGCCGAAAGAAAGGTAAGTATTAAAAGTAATACTTGACCAATGAGGAATTCAAAGCAAATTTATGATATTCATTCACCAAATTTTCGGGTTTAACCGCACAATAGAACCATGCAATCAAAGATGATATTGGACTTAGAACATATCACAGTTAGACAAATCAGTGTATGACTTTTACCCACAGAAAAGAACGACTACGCTCGGGCTTTACTCTTTGTTCATGAGATTGCTCTCGGAACTTTAAGTCAAGAGTGAAGTTGTTTTTTATCGATCCTTTTTGGATGGAAGTTCCGAGATCATCCTCTGCATTAATTAACAGACGATCGTTGATCTACCCTACCCTAAGCATCTTTTTGAGTAAGAGGAAAGACGTTCTCTGCCACCACCCTATGAGTACTTCTATTTAGAAATAAACCGCGGATGTAAAACTAAACATGTTCCCTTATAAATATACAAAGTTAGGTTTGTTACTGCTTCAGTCTTCAGTGACTAGAAGGAAGGAACTGGGATCAACAATAGGGAATTACGAAACTATGACGGCGACCGCGCCCAGAACCCAAGAAAATAATGAGTCTGACAATCGATGATTAGGAAAATTAATCACTCTACACGTACAGTGTAGACTTTGGTGCATTTCTTTGCTGTCCTCCACGAAAGATTCCGTGGAGAACGAAGGCGTGATCATAAATTTCCAATTCTCACTCCAAACGTTTACTTCCTTTCTATCAGTTTAATTTCTGGGAAGATACGGCACATTTACGCGCTGCAAAGCAAATACGAATCGTGATACTACCAACATAAACTTGTGTTTTGAAATGACGCCTAGTAGCAGTCGACATCGTCATTTCGTAGGCTCCTTAATAAAATTACTGGATAAAAGCAGGAAGAATAACTCGATGTTCCTGTATAGCTTACCGTACTCTTTTGGCTCCCTTCACGGACAAACTTAGCACGGGCAGAAAAGAGATTGACAGCTTGAGAAAATGCTACTTCGATTGGATTTTCACGAAAGAGTTTTCCCATTCGATCTGGAGAAAGAACAAAAGCGATTTTATTCTCAAACGGATTATCAAGATGAAGTGAATTCACTGAAGAGATAGCAAAGTGACGCGCAAAGTCGGTACGTGCGGCAGCTGCTGCCCTTTATTCGCGCATAACAGAAAAAATACTTGGCTTCAACGCAACGAAATTAATGAAAAATTCGTCCACAGCCAAACACTGAAATAGCATAGAGTCAATTGACCAATCAGAAAATTCTCTTTGCTTAAATTATTATCTTATTTCTTACCATTGAATTCCCTCATAGAGCTTTGAATCATGAAGATCAAACTCATATGGAACAAGAGTATTAAACAAAACCCATAGAAGATGTGAAACAAGCTTGTTGCTCTCAGGATGTTGAACAGCAAGTCAATTCCCATGGGGATCTGTACTCCAGTTGTCTCGGAGAGCTTGGAAAAGCTGAGCTGAAGAGCTCCATCATACGCATAACAGCCAAATTGACCCCCTGCAGCTCCCATAGCTCCTGCCACTACAACGTATGGCAAAAACTAACAGAGAGATAAACCAAGAAACAAAGATATGAGGTACTAGTAAAAAAATAAAAGAATAAAATAAAAATAAAAAACAGAAAACAAAAGGACTAACTAAGATTTTTTCAAAACTTTCGTTGAGTGGTTTACTTGAAGCCGAAGGCTTTTTCCACGATGCAATCTCGACCCCAGAGCTCTTCTCTTCACTGAGGGAGAGAAGAGCTCTGGGGAACGCTGAAACAAAGTGCCTTCTGATTGGTTTTCGTGAAGAACAATCAAAAGCGTCTCAAATTGATGCATTCAAGTTAGCACGAGGAGTGAGCAGGCGCGGCAAGGTTTAAATGGCCAATTTTGGCTATAAGAACCCTACAGCGCATGTTCTCCTACATAGTTTCCCAGAGCCTTGGGTCGATCCGAGGCTCTGGTGCTAAATTGTAATGGAATGAATCATGGGGTAAAAAAGTTTTTAAAAACAAAGTGCATGGAATTTTTTTTTGATGACAAGCTAAAAAGATAATAAAAATGTCTGTGAAGTACAGATCGTTCTTGGTTGGGGGGCAAACGCGGCTGAAATTACAGTGAATGTATGGGATTTTGGCCAAATTCAAGTCCCCTGCAAAAAGGCAGATTTGAAAAATTTTAAAGTATTTTAAGTCATTTTGTTAATATCATTCACTCAACGGAAAATTAGCTCATTGCACAAGGCACAACGTCTGAAAATTGGATATTGTTTATAAGGGTTTATATGAAATTTACAGATTTCTTTTACGATCGTTATAGCATGATTCTGATTGCCTTACTTCACGAAAATAATCTCAATAGAAGTGAGAGGTATTCTCGCTATCCACAATCGTCAGACCTTAAAGGATTTATAATGGTTCGAAGTCTGCAAAATTCCCATACATTCGCTGTAATTTAACCCGTGTTTGCCCCCTAACCAATATGGCGTCAGAAACCGTGAAAAGGTCTATTGAGCCGAGCGGCAAACTGTCCAAAACACCTCGACCAAAAGCTGATCAAACTCAAAGCAAGACCTCGACTCCACAGCTTTAAACGAATTAGGAATGTCTGATCTTACGGGTTGCCACCTGTCGGCTAAAGACAGTTATGAATGCAAACACAAGATTTTAATTTAGTGGATGATGTTTGTGTAGTCTGCGGCAGCACAAATCTTAACCTGTAATGCCTCAAAAATACCGTGATTCGCTGAAATAATAGCTACGCAATTCTCAGTAGACTTTTGCTCAGATTACTGAAGGAGTTGAGTTTTTCAAACAAAAATAAAGACGAAACGAATACAATGGAAACGCTGTCTTATATATAAATGAAGAATGTTAAAATAAGTATATTATGATAGTTACAGTGAGAAAGGTGAACCAAGTAGGCGGTTTACATCTAAACGACGGGATACGCATTGTTGTGAACAGCGAGGAAAAAGCGTTAAACGGTGGATATCCGGAATTTCAATTTTATCGATGATAATTAAACTTTTGTGGAACTGTTTGCACTTCCTTAATCTCTAACGACTGGAAGAAGTTCGGTGATCTGATAAGCCTGTTAATACTTCGACATTACTATTATAATCACTACAAAAGTGACTCGCAATCGATTTATGGTTTGAATATTAAGACATGGCTCATTAGGGCTGCTGATATCGCGCACAGTTGGAAAGCCAATAAAGATCTCTCAAAAATTTGATGAAGTACCCTCAAATGCTTCAGTTGCGGAAACTGCAAACACTACCGAGTATAAGAGACAACAGTATCAGCGTTCTGACTTACCCGAAATATAAGATAAAGATGCTTCAGAGTCTTTGGGTAGTGACCGTCTTTCTTGAGCTTTCTCACTCCTTTAATAAACCATGGCACAGAGTGTTTTATCATTGAATAACAGCAAGCTACAAGTGTTATGAGAAATACTCCAATGCAAGTTGCCCAAGACACATCGAACACAAATACAGCTTCGTAAAAGTCTAATCCAAAGTGAATAATCATATTGAAAAGCCAAATAACGAAACCGATCCATCCTTTGAAGCGATTATAAACGCGATTTGTATCTCCTATTCCCGCAGACAGCAAGTACGTCCTCTGCTGAATCAAGGTTATATCGACTGATTCATCCTTGACCAGCTCATCCTTGGTGTCTGCAGTCACTGCTCTACAAGGGACTCCAATCGACGACTTTTCGGTGGAGAAAGAATGTTCATTAACGGCGAGATTGGTGTCAACACTAGTTGACCCACTTCCATTTACTGTTCGAACTCTTATTGATGCATTCGCTTCATCTGTCAGTTCCACATTTGCCATTTTCTGTCAATAAACAATTCAGCTGAGGTCTCGAAGCTTGGATTGTCCACAAGTGATAAGATACAAACAAAACTGAAGTCCTTCAACTTGTTGTTAGTTTCACATAACATATGTATAAATATACACGCCACTGAAGATATATAATATAACAAACAGACAACGTCCAAAGGTATTTCTTACAGCAACTGAAAATAAAAAGAGATTTCTGTTTCGTGACTCTTCGAATTACGAGTCAAATGTCTAGCACAATTCGATTCTACCGACTGATTTTCATTTTGCCCACTCTATTAAAGTAACTAGCGCAACGATTCCTGAACTTAAAACTTTTCTGACTTCATTAGATTACTACAAATCATCATAACGATTAATTTAAAAGATAAATCCGTTTAAGAGCAAATTTGTTAAATTCACAGTCAGGTAAATGTAATACCATTTATGGACTGTTTGGGACAATCATGTTCAGCTCAATACAAATTTATGTCCAAAACCAACAAAAAGATGGATTTTTAAACTTGCTATTAGCCAATGTTGTTCGCCTTTCGATTAAGAGCAATTCTATACGAGATTTTACGAGTAATACTTACCTAAGATGAACGATATGGCATCGTTTTTCACTTTGAAAGCTTGTTTTGATTCAAGCGTGTCATCGTTATTGCTAAGGAATTCAACTGACTTTATAATTATGCCATTATATTGGGAGAATGGAATAAATTAAAGTTGACCTGATCCGTAGTCGGGTTGCTTTACGTCAAAATCACACAATAGGTGTTGAAATAAGCTTTTATCCGTGATCACAGCCTGCGACAGTGGAGTCCTTTAAAAGGAGCCACATTTCGGCGGCGCCAAACTGTTTATATTTGTTAGACTTCCTGTGACGTTCCATGTAAAATATCGCAATCAAGCCTTACACTTTGCAAATCGCAAAGGAAGCGTTCAATAAAAGAAAACGTTTTCTCTTAAAGAACAGAAATAATTTCTTTTTTGATGTCAATAGTCAACTCTGTGTATTGTAAACAAGGCTATCCATTAGGTGTGAAGTGTATAAAAAAGTTTTTCTCGTACTACGATTTAACCATTAATGGGTTAAAATTAAAATCAGTAAAATTTCTTAAAAGCAATTTCAAAGAGCATACAGAAAATTGAATTAAAATAAAACAACAAAAAAATCATTTAAATTTGAGGAAATGCATTAACTCTGATATTAATATCTGCCTCAAAGATGGTATTAAAGATAAACTATTTCGCATAATAAAATACTACGCCACCGCCAGAGCACCATTACCTCAAGAATCTGATATATCGTAGTTTGCCGCCTTTAAATTCAAACAAATTCATGACATACGAGAAACAAGTCTCTTTCGGACTGACATGAGCTATATTATGTTTATTTTAACTCCTAATAGTATGTTCTTTTATGTCACTTTTTGATTTACATTCACTTTATCGACGTCATGACATAGATTTAAAGCTGCATCCGCCTTTTCTGTGACGTCACGAGAGCGTTCATAACTTCCTCGTGGAAATGTTATGAAGAACGCGTAGGGAATAGTCCACTTTTATTTAAAACAATCCTGAAGACTATATCTAGCGCTTATCAGGGATACTGCAGGTCGATTATTAAAAATCGGAGAACCTGGAGAAAACCCCCTCGGAGAAGAGAACCGACAAACTTAACAAACGCAGATAGCACCGGATCTGGGAAAACGACCCGGAACTGGAAGGCGAGGGCTTTCACCACTGCGCTCACCCCGCTACCAAAAGCATAATAAACATGAAATATTAAAAAATCAACACTCATTAATGCCACCGTTGAACAATTTTATTCACTGCTGCTTTTGATTCGAGCACTCTTTTCTTTCGAAGGTTACAAGCTACAACCTTCATTAACGTTGGAATCATCCTCATAAAAATTTACTGCAATTCCATCATACTGTAGCTTTTCAGGCGTTGATTTTCAACAGTTACTATTTACAATCCAATTTTGTTAGTTTATCGAGTTGTATTACCCCATTGGATTATAAGAACACACTACAACAGACTAGGACAACTAGCGCTTATAACACAGTCAGATTTGATGGATTTCATGCAGAGAGAATCTTGAAGTGCACTCTGAGCGTTGATTTTTTTCCTCGGCCTATAACGTCCGGTAAACGGAATAACATTGCCTTGACACACTTGGCTCACAAGACTGAAAGAAGACTTAATTCAATAAATGAAAGCATCCATGTGTTGTTGGATAGATGACGACCATTATGAATGAACAAATGAATAAATATTCCTCCTTTTTTGTCAGTGCTAGCTGTTCCTGATTCTTCCCAAGCTGAAGCGTTTGAACTTCTCTACACGATAAGCTTGTTATTCTTCTTTACTCAGCTGAGTTTGGATCCTGTCTAGAAGTTCATCTTTGGGAAGTGACGCAGACACCTACGAAAGTACAGGCAAATGAAATGAGAAAATGAATGAAACCGGAATGGCTTAATAGCTACAATTATGAAATCGCCCAGTTCGGTTCAAGCCTTGGTGGGTTTTCAGCTCTCTTGGCGAAAGCTAATTTTTGGGGGGGCGTGAATTCTCCGCGCCGTTTCGATAGTAAATTTGGCTGTCAAGATTGCTTGTTGAAAAACCGTTCCTTCATAGAATCATAACTTAGGTCCACGGCTTGTGCAGCTTTCAAAATATCACGAGGGACCACAAATTACAAAATGAATGAGCAATTTCATACAATTTTGTATTTATTATATATTCAAGAAAATTACTCCGTGGCTGTGCGTGTTTTCATAGCAACTTCCGTATTGCACTCTGTAGAGTGTTTCACGTGACGTAACGACTGCCATGTTGGTGTTCCTCAACAATGAAACGGCCGCCATGATGGTGCCCCTAACTAATACTCCGGGAATTGAACTCTATTATCATGAAAACCTTTTCTATCCTTTCGGTGGAAAAACGAGGTTACTGATCACGTGAGTGAAAACACTCTAATAACACATGTATGCATTTGTCATTGACCAATCAGAAACGCGCTATTCTGTTGAGTCTATAACAAGAAACGTAATCACGTTGTTAATTAAAATAAACACACAAAAAAACGAAAAATGAAAATTATGGTATCTAATCTATTCCGTTAACGCCCTTGCTTCATATTCACTTTCTCTCAGTGAAGCTTGGTAACAATGCACTGCAGGTCAGCGATCTTCCCCTAATTATGCGTATTTTTGTGGCGTCAGTTCCGTGGTGCTCGCTTAGTCATTATAAAAAACACAAATCTTCACCTTGACAGCTTTATCGGCGTCTCCCAAGCTGTCGATCATGGGCCCAGTGGTTTCATTGTAGACCTTTATTTTAGCCCTTGAAATTTCTTCCTTATCGTCTTCTCGTTTCAATATTTCAGCTCGTTCTTTCACCATTCGCTCCATGTCTTCGTTAGTGCTTTCTATCACAACGATTCTGTTATACTCTGACACCTGCGTCGATAATGTATGATTCGGAGAATAGTTCAATAGCAATAACAACACAATTTTATTCAAAATGCCGACCAGTGTAAGCACATGGTCCCAGCATGCAATGCGCAAGAGGCTGACGTTATTTAGAAAGGTAGAGAATGGCCTAACCCTACACCTCCCCTCCTAGTACCGAATAATCTATTGAAACTAAATAACAAAGATAATCAGTCCACCAAACATTACCATATCCAAAGTCTGACGATAAAATGGGGAGGCAAACGATTTCAAATGTCTTAACAGGGCGTAACCCAAACAGGAATGGCATTAGTGGGATAACTGCCCTGAACAGAGTCAAATATTTCGCGTCCATTGTAAACTACCGGTTAGGGAGGTCTGACCATCCTTCCGGAACGTAATTGTATCAGTGCTGATTCTCTGCAAACTGGTTGCTTTTGGCAAGCTTCCGAGGTAACACAGGGAAACTGAGATGCACCTGCTGAATGTCCTACCAAGTTATCGACAGGATGGTCACTGACAGAACTAGCGAGGATGGCTTGATTATCTGCTATGGACAGGGGTAGAGTGGCTTTCAGCTTTGACAAGGACAGATCTGTTACGACGCACTGTGCCTTTCTCTGTCTCAATGAGGAAAGACAGTGGATGCTGGGTACACCTTTGTACTTTCCCTAGTCTATCTTGGTCCCTGATCCACACTGATTCACCAGTTGTCAAATCCGGACGTTCCTGAACTTGATGTCGGCAGTCTGGTTAGATCTGTAAATCTTCTTCACGTTATCTGAGTAGATTTCTGGGAACCAAGGTACTAGGGAGTACGGGAGAGCTAGGTTCGCAGTCTTCTCCCCATTAACAGCTCACTAGGTGGGTGGATCTGTAGGTGAGCAGAGCAAGGTAGGGATGTTCATTCTTCTTTAAAAGTCCTGTCGCGGTCCTTACAGCCCTTTCAACTTCTTCATTTGCTTGAAGGTATCTGGGAGAGCTGGTAATGTGGACAAACCCATAACTGGCAGAACATTCTTGGAAGGATTCTGCACTGAAGCATGGTCCATTATCTGAAATCACGATATCTGGTATGCATATAGCTCTTCGGATGCTGTGATAATGCTTTCCGCAATTTGGGTTTTGAGTCGCTTGATTTCAATCCACCTCGAGTAGTAGTCAACTGTGATGAGGTATGTTCGTCCCCCATACTTAAACAGATCCATGCTTACTTTCTCCCAAGGACGACTGGGGAAGTGACATACGAGCTCTGGCAAGACATTTGTTAATGCCAAGATGGCCACGATGAATGCAATCTAGTACTCCCAGTCTAAGAACTCGTGGGATTACAATGCGGTCATCATAGAGACGTAGACTGCCAGGTGGGCTCAGTGTTCCCAGTACGGGCGGAGTAAGGGCCATCCCTCTCGACAAAATTTTCCGACTTGTGTACATTCCTCATCACTTTTCTGGGCATTTCTGATCTCCTGAAGACGTTGAGCAGTTGCAGGAAGACTGCCCATTGCACAGCTGGCAAAGGTTTCAACTTCGTCAATAAACTGGATGTCGGAAGCTTCTGGGGTACATGAAGGGGCACGTGTCAGTGCATCAGTAGAAATTTGACATTTTCCAAGGACATGAAGGACGTCAGGGTTGTACCTCATCATCCTGAGACGGAAGGGTAGTATCCAGGGTGGCATCTTGGATAGTGCAGTTGTGGTCAAAAGGGGTACAAGGGGTTTGTGACCTAAAGTGAAACTGAGTCCAAGCACATATTATTTAAGCGTTCACAAGCCAGATTGAGACAAGAGCTTCTTTATCGATGACCACATATTTTCTTTTTCTTTCGGCGTCAGTAAGGGATCTTGAGATGTAACAGATGTCCATTGTCCTGAGTCTGAAGGAGAACTGCTCCAAGCCCAGTTGATGAGGCATCTGCTGAAGATTAGGGTCGTAGTGCGCAAGAACTTCGGGAGATAGAAGGATCTGTTTAACTCGCTGAAAGGCCGTTTCCTGAGCCTCTTCCAAGTACCATGTAGTTTCTCTGCGGAGCAGTTGGCGCAAGGGTTCATTTAGGTCAGCCAATCCTGGAATGAACTTTCCCAGCTGGTTAACCATCCCCATGAACCTCTGGAGTTCTGTTGTAGTAGAGGGAACTGGGAACTGGGCAATGGCTCTTGTCTTTTCTGGATCAGCATGAAATCCTTGAGCATCAACAATGCCGCCCCAGGAACTTGATTCTCCTTTGAGAGAACTCGGACTTCTGTACGTTCAGTGTCAGGCCAGCCAACTTCTTGAAGACGGAACAGCACAGCCCGGACACATACATCATGTTCCGTCTGATTCCCACCATGGATAAGGATGTCGTCCATCCGGCATATCACCCCATCAAGACCCTTCAAGATAGCTGAAATGGTCCGTTGGAATATTTCGGGCGAAGAACGGATACCGAAGGGCAACCTGTTGAAGCAGTAGCGACCGAATGGCCTAATAAAGGTTGTTAGCAGCTTGGAATCTTCATCCAAGGGTATTGCCAGAAACCACTGTTGGCGTCCAATTTTGTAACACTACTTTCTCCCAACGTGGCAAGGCCACTGAGCCCATGGGATGAAGGTCACGCTTGACTGCCTTGTTCAGTGGCGTACTGCCATACAGATCCGTACTCGTCCATTGGCTTTGGGTACAGGAACAATAACATAGCACCACTCTGTGGGAACGATGACTGGAGAAATGACGCCTTGCTGTAACGTTGAGTCAATTTCATTCTTTACTTTGGGTAGCAATGGATGTGGAACTCTCCTTGGAGTGTAGACACACACTGGCTCAATCTCCGGATTGAGTTTCATTCGGTATTCGGTTTTCAGTTTTCCCAGGCCTGTGAAAAGTTCAGGAAATTGTTCATTGAAATTAGCAGCCTGAGTAACCACCTCTCCTCTTCTTACTGATGACGGAGTACAGCTGATCCTTGAGAACACAGACTGGTTCGGTTATCTTGCGACCAATGACTGAGACAATGGTGCCGCCTGGACCTCTTAAGATCTGTTGGGTATTTGATAACTGCTGGTCTTTAAGCCAAGGTTCCCATCCAACTTGAAGTGTGTATCGTTGCCAGAAGTCCCCTGTACCATTATGGACTTCACCAAGAATGGGAACGTCGACTTGTTCGAGATTTGCAACTTCTTTACGGTCGTTCGCTTAGTCGCCTGCTTTATCGAAAGACAAACAGTGTGAAAGTGCACTTGTTTATGGCAGTTGCTTCGGGTGACATCTTTTGCAGGGCATAATTCCAGTTTGTGTTGCTTTCGACCACACCGCATGCATTTTCGCTTGGACTTTGGTCGGGTTTCGCTTGCCTTTGTTGATTTTTTTGTCAGGTTTGTGCTTATCCACAAACTCAACGCTAGACAAATTGGAAGCCGCACTGGACACCGAATTTCTTCGAATGAGGTCTGTACTCTGTTTTCTTGCTTTAGACTGACGACTCATTTATACTGCCTGTTCGAGGGTTAGGTCAGCTTTTGCTTGAAGACGATCGGACAGGGTGCCGTCAAGAACTCCCACAACAATTTGGTCACGGATAAGGCCGTCCCTCTGAGAACCGTGCCCATAGTCTTCTGCAAGCCTGTATAAATCTTGAATGAAAGCATCCACTGACTCACCAAGTAACTGGTGACGTTTGTTAAAACGGGTTCTTTGTGCTATCAAATTGCGACGAATATCGAAATAACTGTTGAGCGCAGTGCCAACTTCTTCGTACATAGCTTTGTTTTCGTGGATTCGGAGCGTGGCTCCAAGGCGTACAGTAAGGTACTGACTTGCTCGTGTTCAGGTTTATTCTTGAGTCCGGAAAAGACTCTGTAGCGTTCGAGGTGACGGCTCCATTTCATCCATTTAGCTTGTTTAATTGTGGTCAGTTCGCGCCATCGAACTTCGCAGGGAGTGGAAGTTGACTCGGCTGTTGCGGATTAATTTCGTTCTCTTGTGCTCCAGAAGGCAACCCTGAGGTTGTTGAGGTTGTTGAGGTTGTTGTGTGTGTCGTTCCATAAAAGTTGCTAACTAATTTGCATGTGTTGGCCCTGTATTCTGTAGTTGCTCCTATTCTTGGTGTGATGCTGCTTCAGTGTCGGCCATTTTAAGGGTCAAGGACCACTGTCACCATGTATGATTCGGAGAAAAGTTCAACAACAATAACAACACAACTTTATTCAAGATGGCGACCAGTGTAAGCACATGATCCCAGAATGCAATGCACAAGGCTGATGTTATTTAGAAAGGTAGAGAATGGCCTAACCCTACAGATAAAATGAGTGTATTTTGGTAAGCAATCATCGATGTTTTATTTGATACAATTAAATTACATTGCCGCTACGATCAACGATTGTGTAGCCTGATTCAATCCTTCTAAATAGTAGTGACAGTTTCTTTAAAACGTTGAAACTGTTTGAGCCCCCTTAAGGCTTATCAGGATAGACGCTGCTGATACTATGCACGACTGACCGTTCAAGCAGTGGATGGGAAATAAATAAGCAGCACATTGCAAATAGGCCAACCTCTGGATGTATTTCACTTTTGCGGTCTCGTTTGCTCTAAAGCCATTCCAGCTAATCCAACCAAGCCGACTACGTGCTGGCAAAGATAGACCACAACATCGGGAACTCCATACCTCAACTCTTTCGAACAGTGCGGGGGTTCTTTAATGTCCCCCAGTGATAATAGCAAGGGTTAATGCTTTCTAACATCTCTGAAATTGTGTTAAGAAACATGCATGTGTATGGAATATAAACTATAAAGACGATGCTACGAGAGGTTAACATGAGGACACTATACATAAGAACTAAGGAGCGTTCAAAATTGCACAGACAGTTTTCTTCCTTTAGTTTAAATATAGGACAAACATGAAAGAAGGAGGATTTGAGGACACCTGATTCCACATCGAACCCGTCTCATGCTGTTACCCCCGTAACAACAAGTTTAACAAAGTTCATCAAGTTACCTTTTGTTTAAATTCATCCAACTGTTCAATTGTCCGCGGATAGCCATCTATGCAATAACCATCCAAATTCTTTTCCTCGTTTTCCAGCGCCTCTAGCAGTACTGCAA
>BLFP01000134.1:867997-877997 GCA_014634505.1 Montipora efflorescens
CATTGTATCCTGTGGATCCTCTTACTGGGAGTTCATCGTTAGGTCAACCAACCGTACACTGCTTTAAGGTTTTATATATATATATATATAAAAGCAGTGTACGGTTGGTTGACCTAACGATGAACTCCCAGTAAGAGGATCCACAGGATACAATGTCTCGACGTGAATTTGTAGTTAAGTGTACGTAAGGAAAAGCGACGAAGAGACAAACTCTTGACTGTTCTGGGCGAAGTTTACTACGACGTTTCGGCCGTTCGGCCTTCTTCAGGTTAAAAATTAAAAACTATACAGAGCAGTTATATATAAGCTGCTGTTGTTGTGATTTGCACTCATTGTAAATAGTTTTTTAGTTTTTAATTTTTAACCTGAAGAAGGCCGAACGGCCGAAACGTCGTAGTAAACTTCGCCCAGAACAGTCAAGATTTTGTCTCTTCGTCGCTTTTCCTTACGTACACTTAACTATATATATATATATATATTTTTATTTGTAAATAGTTATTATCTTATTTTATCTTATCTTATTATTATCTTGTTATTTTTTTTTATTTTTTTTTTTTGTAATTTAATATTTCATATTCATGTATGGCGGAAGAGCCCCCAGGGGGGAGCTATGCAATAAAGTATGTATACCGAAGGGCAACCTGTTAAAGCAGTAGCGACCGAATGGCGTGATAAACGTTGTTAGCAGCTTGGAATCTTCATCCAAGGGTATTTGCCAGAAACCACTGTTCACTGTGTTGGCGTCCAATTTTGTAACACTCTACTTTCTCCCAACGTGGCAAGGCCACTGAGCCATGGGATGAAGGTCACGCTTGACTGCCTTGTTCAGTGGCGCTAAGTCCATACAAATCCGTACTCGTCCATTGGCTTTGGGTACAGGAACAATAACATAGCACCACTCTGAGGGAAGGATGACTGGAGAAATGACGCCTTGCTGTAACGTTAAGTCAATTTTATTCTTTACTTTGGGTAGCAATGGATGTGGAACTCTCCTTGGAGTGTAGACACACACTGGCTCAATCTCCGGATTGAGTTTCATTCGGTATTCGGTTTTCAGTTTTCCCAGACCTGTGAAAAGTTCAGGAAATTGTTCATTGAAATTAGCAGCCTGAGTAACCACCTCTCCTCTTCTTACTGATGACGCAGTACAGCTGATCCTTGAGAACACAGACTGGTTCGGTTATCTTGCGACCAATGACTGAGAGAATGGTGCCGCCTGGACCTCTTAAGATCTGTTGGGTATTTGATAACTGCTGGTCTTTAAGCCAAGGTTCCCATCCAACTTGAAGTATGTATCGTTGCCAGAAGTCCCCTGTACCATTATGGACTTCACCGAGAATGGGAACGTCGACTTGTTCGAGATTTGCAACTTCGTTAACGGTCGTTCGCTTAGCCGCCTGCCTTATCGAAAGACAAACAGTGTGAAAGTGCACTTGTCTATGGCAGTTGCTTCGGGTGACATCTTTTGCACGGCATAATTCCAGTTTGTGTTGCTTTCGACCACCCCACATGCATTTTCGCTTGGACTTTGGTCGGGTTTCGCTTGCCTTTGTTGATTTTTTGTCAGGTTTGTGCTTATCCACAAACTCAACGCTAGACAAAGTGGAAGCCGCACTGGACACAGAATTTCTTCGAATGAGGTCTGTACTCTGTTTTCTTGCTTTAGACTGACGACTCATTTATACTGCCTGTTCGAGGGTTAGGTCAGCTTTTGCTTGAAGACGATCTGACAGGGTGCCGTCAAGAACTCCCACAACAATTTGGTCACGGATAAGGCCGTCCCTCTGAGAACCGTGCTCATAGTCTTCTGCAAGCCTGTATAAATCTTGAATGAAAGCATCCACTGACTCACCAAATAACTGGTGGCGTTTGTTAAAACGGGCTCTTTGTGCTATCAAATTGCGACGAATATCGAAATAACTGTTGAGCGCAGTGCCGTACATAGCTTTGTTTTCGTGGATTCGGAGCGTGGCTCCATGGCGCACAGTAAGGTACTGACTTGCTCGTGTTCAGGTTTATTCTTGAGTCCGGAAAAGACTCTGTAGCGTTCGAGGCGACGGCTCCATTTCATCCATTTAGCTTGTTTAATTGTGGTCAGTTCGCGCCATCGAACTTCGCAGGGAGTGGAAGTTGACTCGGCTGTTGCGGATTAATTTCGTTCTCTTGTGCTCC
Organism: Montipora efflorescens; assembly: GCA_014634505.1. NCBI lineage: Eukaryota > Metazoa > Cnidaria > Anthozoa > Scleractinia > Acroporidae > Montipora > Montipora efflorescens. The sequence continues at coordinate 870,170 of BLFP01000134.1, forward strand.
AGAGGGCAACCCTGGGGTTGATGAGGTTGTTGTGTGTCTCGTTCTATAAAAGTTGCTAACTAATTTGCATGTGTTGGCCCTGTATTCTGTAGTTGCTCCTATTCTTGGTGTGATGCTGCTTCAGTGTCGGCCATTTTAAGGGTCAAGGACCACTGTCACCATGTATGATTCGGAGAAAAGTTCAACAACAATAACAACACAACTTTATTCAAGATGGCGACCAGCGTAAGCACATGATCCCAGAATGCAATGCACAAGGCTGATGTTATTTAGAAAGGTAGAGAATGGCCTAACCCTACAGATAAAATGAGTGTATTTTGGTAAGCAATCATCGATGTGTTATTTGGTACAATTAAATGACATTGCCGCTACGAGCAACGATTGTGTAGCCTGATTCAATCCTTGTAAATAGTAGTGACAGTTTCTTTAAAAAGTTGAAACTGTTTGAGCCCCCTTAAGGACGTTCGCGCCAAAATCTTCCTACGGTGAGATTTTCTTCATTTCTCGCCTAGAGTTAGGTCATAAAGTACTTACTCCAAAAATATAAAAAAAAATTGGGGGTCACCAACTTTGTTTCGGAGAAAATGGCAGTGGAAAAATGCCTTAATTTCGATAAATCTGTCATAATAACGAAAGGTAGCCTCATCTGCTCATCCATCGAAAATCCTGAAAAACTGTTAGAGTGAAGGTTTCCGTGCATAGGTTTTTAGGGGTGGGATTTTAAGATAATTTCATGCCGCTAGGGATGTCGTAAACAGTAGAGTTCATCCTGAACAAGCGTTTTCGTAACCTCTATCCGTTGCAACCACTACCGGAATTCGATGGCACGAGGAAAGAAAATTTTAAAAAAAGATAACTTCTTACGGTGAGATTTTTTTCATTTTACCATATTTTGTAGATAGTAAGTAGAGTAAGTGATTCATGATTAAAAAAATAGGGGTCACCGATGATCCAAGGGAGTAAAATCGATGTGATTTTACGAAGCTCTTGGAAAACTTCGTTTGTCACGTTTTTGCGTGACCTGTCGGGGAAAGACTGGAACCCAAGAGAGGATCGATCGTTGAAGGGATGAAAGGTTTTTACCCCCAAAAAAAGCTTTCTCGAGCACAGCAACGAAGTTTTAAGCAGTCGTCATCTTCATTTGGTTAGTGTTTTGTATAATATTTCTCCATTGCCGTCATGCTCGTCTTCTGGAGTGTGGTTTTTGTGAAATTTAATCGCTGGTTTTTTCCACGCAGGTCCGCACTATTCAAGCCGACGAGGACGAAAATACTGCTCTATTTTCACGAAAGTAAAGGATAAGAACTTCAAAAACATACATTCATTTTGAACTTAAGTTCGTACGGTAATAAAAACATTAAAAAAAGAAACAGCCCCATTAAATTTAGGCAACGGTTCGTCCTCGAGTTTTCCAAACTTTCAGCCACTACTCGATCAGCAGCTACCTTTTAAAGAGCTTTTTCCATCCTCCCGCTTACTTCTCTTTAACGTTTCATGATGATTCGGAAATCAATGTGCCATTCTTTTGCCGGCCTGGAATTTTTGTCGCCATGTTATTTTAACTAATGCTTGAACAATATTTATGAAAGTCAAGTAGACTAGTGCAGGACTGATAAAAACAACGCGAATATCAGTCGTGCAGTAGTCTACTTGCCTTTCCAAAAATTTTTAATCAATTTTGACTGATCACGATCTTCTCTTATCCAACGCTGTGCAAGACTTATCGTCCACGGTTTCTGCAAAGGTTTTCAAACCTCAACTTCACTAATGCTCGAAGTAATGCGTGACATATTACAGTCGCGTTACCTGCGCAGTTACGTTGCGCACAAACAATTAGCGCGAACGTCCTTAAGGCTTATCATGATAGACGCTGCTGATACTATGCACGACTGACCGTTCAAGCAGTGGATGGGAAATAAATAAGCAGCACATTGCAAATAGGCCAACCTCTGGATGTATTTCACTTTTGCGGTCTCGTTTGTTCTAAAGCCATTCCAGCTAATCCAACCAAGCCGACTACGTGCTGGCAAAGATAGACCACAACACCGGGAACTCCATACCTCAACTCTTTCGAACAGTGCGGGGGTTCTTTAATGTCCCCCAGTGATAATAGCAAGGGTTAACGCTTTCTAACATCTCTGAAATTGTGTTAAGGAACATGCATGTGTATGGGATATAAACTATAAAGACGATGCTACGAGAGGTTAACATGAGGACACTATACACAAGAACTAAGGAGCGTTCAAAATTGCACAGACAGTTCTCTTCCTTTAGTTTAAAGATAGGACAAACATGAACGAAGGAGGATTTGAGGACACCTGATTCCACATCGAACCCGTCTCATGCTGTTACCTCCGTAACAACAAGTTTAACAAAGTTTATCAAGTTACCTTTTGTTTAAATTCATCCAACTGTTCAATTGTCCGCGGATAGCCATCTATGCAATAACCATCCAAATTCTTTTCCTCGTTTTCCAGCGCCTCTAGCAGTACTGCAAGGACGATTCCCTCAAGAAAAAAATATGAAATACTTGAAAACCAGTTCCTAAAGTAAACACGTCTGTGAACGCAACGAGATGCCCACACCATTTCTTGCGGGTTGCATATTTCCCGCCAAGAAAATATAACATACCCCTCCCCCCCCCCCTCCCCGAAATGAGTGTACGGGCGGGCGTATTCTGACGTCACACACAACCAAAATTTCTCGGATGGATAGTTCACCACATTTTCTTAGCTACGGAGCTTCGCTCTCGCGCACGCAGGAGCTCTGCTACAAGACGTGTCTCACCAGCTCAGTTCAGTGGTGATGAGGTGCGGGCAGGGGGGCTAAAGTTAAAAGAGTATTTACTCCTGTACTCGCATCATTCTCACCGAGCCTGTCTCAGAGCTTGTCCTAATGCTTAGCCAGTCCAATACAGTATGCATCGGAGTCAGGATGGCATAGTGCTCATTAACCGTGCCTCCCACCCCTGCAATCGTATGTGGGCTGAGTTTCAGTCAATGTCAAGCTTACTCGAGGGATTTTCTCCAGATGCTCATAATGACATCTGGCATAAGAGCTGCATGTGCTCTTTAGGACCTTTCTGAAAAGTACTTACGTGATTGAAAGCTTCCTAATAAAAGGTTACAGATTAATTATGCACTTTTCAGTTTTACTTACCGAAGCAACTAATCTTCCCATCAAAATTGCTTCATTGATCAACTGAGATCGCTCTGTGTCCTTCCTCGCTTCCTGTCTGAGCAAATGTCCAACTGACAAATGAGTTTTCCCAGTCGCTTCTGATAAAGTCTTTCCCAACTCGACTTTTCCCGAGCCTGGCGGACCTAAAAGCCCAAAATACGCAGATAGGCCAGTTACAAAAAACATTTTTCGTTGTGAGCTCTTCTCATTTCCAGATTTTATTGTGCCGGGAATTTCTAGAAAATAATAGCACAATCAAGGAACGTCATTGCTGCGTCATCGACACGTCTTTAAACGGGAAAGAGGTATATATACTGTATGTCCTATCCACACAATATGTCTACCTTTCAGCTAAAGAAAAAAAAACATTCAAATTTAAGTTGAAACTCAAAGACCTCAAAAGTGATCTAAAATTAAAAAGGTTTGAATTGGTTACATAGGGGATAAAGAGACAATACGAACAAAAGTAGGCGTATCTTTCAGTTACCCTGCATTAGTAGCATCAAGAATCGCAATTTGTTCTAGATTCAATTCAGATTATCCATGAAAAAAGACTAACGAAGAATGGTCCAGCATTACTTAACCTGTTATAAAGGTGACGTCATAACCATGAAGTGACGTTGATTTTCGGTTTGGAAGATTCCCAAATATATCATTAACTTGAGTGAAAACTTCATCAGGGGAAGCTTCCGCTAGAACCTGCAGAGAAGCAGATACGATAAAAAAGAATGATAGTGTAATATCTGTAAACAGAGTGAACTCATAAGTTACAGTATGTGTTCTACACTGCAATTGGGGAATCTTTGTTTACATTGTTTGCCTCAGAAGCCCAAACAAGGCTATCGTTTTCTAATCAGTGAGCTGAGAATAAAGTACTGAATATTGAAAATGCATAGCATAACTCTCTCTCTCTCTGAAAATGCGAACCCGATATACCGGATAATCTCTGCGAGCAATGATGTACTTTCAGTAAAAATTCGAGATTTTACGAAAAATGCATAAGGATCATTAGCGCTTTTGCCACTTAAGGCTTAAAATTGGAGTTTTAACTAAGTCGAACAAGTTACTTCACCTTTTGAAATCAATTTGTAAATAGCAAGAAGCCTCTTTGTGAACAAACTCTTTTGTTAATAAAACAAAATGTAAACAATGACGTCAGCAAAGACGGCTGGTATTTTTTACAGGTCACAGGTCATTGTTTTATATACCAACACAGAAAGTATCCTTAAAATTCATAAAAGCTAACCTTAGGCCTAAAAACGTTTGTTTAGGGCCTAACGTTATCCTTTATTCATGTTTAGGATACTTTTCGTATTGGTAAAACAATGACCTGTGACCAGTAAAAATTACCAGCTGTCGGCAAAGATTTCCTTCTTGCGTTTATGTACAGGTCACTTTTCACAGGTCACTCATTACAAAACCCTTTACTGATGCTAAACGTAGGCCTAATTAAGCCTCGTTAGGCCTAAAAACGGTGTTTTGGCCTACGGTTAGACAATAGACCTTTTTTCAGATACGGCGGCCATTTTGATTTCTATTGTTTCGAAAGACATTATGGGATGCTCATGGGGCAAATTAATCATAATAGCTATTCGAAACAATAGAAATCAAAATGGCCGCCGTATCGGTAAAAAGGTCTATTTAAAGGTTTTGGGACGCTTTAGTATGGTAAAACAATGACCTTGACCTGAAACGAGTGACTTGTGGAGTGTGACCTGTGTTAAAACCTGCGGCATTTACTGTAGTACACACAAGGCGTCCAACATATAAATCACCTTTTTCACTTTATTTTGTGAGTCATAGTAATCAATCACTGGCTTTGTTTGATTTTCAAAAGTCTCCAGTCGTTTACCAATCGTTTCTTCATTGTCGTCGACTCGACCGCTGGTTTCTCCTCTTGCCAAAAGTCGTCTTTTCATCGTTTCCGGAGAACATTCGAAATATAGCACAAATTCACAAGCTGCTATCTAAGTGGATAAACAGAGAATACACATAATCAACCCCTCACATCATTAAACCCACATGTATAATTTTGGGTCCTCCTTTCAACTTACGATTCGACAGCGACGCTCACAGCAAGGGAACGCAGAGGGAATGACGCGCGGGGCACAGACAAATATAAAACAAAAACAACAACAACAACAACACGTATAAAAAGCAAGTTTCTGGAAAGTTCCCAAACTTTTGGGGACCATAAATCACTTTGTCTCTTTAACCGAGGCCCTTTCGAGGCATAAAACTTGGCAATTATTTCGGGTCTTGTAAAATGGTTGAAAGTCCAGTTTCTAAATTAGGTGAAGCGTATTTTTACACTTCGATCTTTGGGCCCGGAAAGCTCGTAAAGCTACCAAGAATTTCGAGAAACGGGCCCCACTAGGGCTAAAACTTTCTCGCGTCTATATCTTGTGGCTTACATACGCCTCTGACCACCAGCTTTCCTAAATAAATTTTTGTTTTCCTGTTAAATGTTCTGGTCCTATTTTGTAAATTTTCTTGTAAGTCATCACCTTCACGCTCAAACCATGACGACCCTTCCCCTCCAACAATGTCCATAGGACGTCGTCAGACTTAAATGTTGTAAGCCTTTTCGCATTTGACTCTCGACTAGTGTTAATTAGCCTTTATGGCTATTGCAGATGTCCTTCACTCTTTATTTGTTGTGCATCTTTGGTAACGATCCTTTGTATTCGTTTTGAAAATGATTAAACTGATGGGTATATCAACAAGACAATTACCTCATTTTCAAATTCCTTTCCTTGTTCCAGTTCTCTGGGAAAACCGTCCACAATAAACCCTTTGGTGTTTGGAGTTCCCACCATGGCTACTCGCAGTAGTTCAAGGACAATTCTCTGAAACCGATTTTATTGCCGTTATGCCCATGTGAGTACATTTATGGAACCCTCGTTTTGTAATGCGTCATTGACAAAAACGAGTTTATCACTGAATCACAATGTTAGGAAAGCAAATCGTTACATTGCACTTAACACACTTTAGAATGGTGGAAAGCAATAACCCTTGCTGTTAACACTTTAATTGGGACGTTAAAGAAGCCCCGCACTGAAGAAGAGTAGGGTGCGGGTTTTCAGTGTTGTAGTTCATCTCTGCTAGCGTGTGGTCGACCTGACTATATTAGCTAGAAAAGCTTCTGAAGGAAAAATATCACAAAAAAGAAAAATACAACCAGAAGTCAGCCTATTTGCTGGTTGCTAGATCCTTCACTTCGACTGTAAATAAAATTCCTGTGAAACGACATAAGTCCTCTCTTCGAGCGCCCTTAGAGAAAATGTCGAATTAGAAAATATTGTAATTTGAATCAAAATAAACACACAACAGAAACTAGTGACCTTATAGCAATAGTAAGTTCTGCATTGTATCCCACCTCCCCAAGAGCCGATTCAGCTGGCCCCATTGATGCCGCATTTACAGCAAGCTCGTAGGCAGTAGATGTTGTTCTTATCGCGAAACATGTAACGCTACCGCGGCACCGCGCACCTGTGGCCCAGTTCAGTGGTTAAGCACCCGGCTGCCATACGGGAGGTCGTGAGTTGGTCTCCGGCCGAACCAACATTCAGGGTCTTAAAATAACTGAGGAGAAAGTCCTGCCTTTGTAATTACACCCGCAAATAGTTAGACTTTGAAGCCTTCTCGGAAAAGGACTGATTGGCCGATTGACCCATCCCACGCGTTGCCAATATGGCGTCCAATGATACATGTTTCAGGATAACAACAACAACTACCGCCTGCGAGCAGGCCACCGCTGCCTTGCTATGTCAGTGCAGTGTTCGACACTTCTTTTCTTACTAAGTTGCCCTTTGGTCAACCACTCAGTTTTGTTTTTTGGTTGCCCTGGTTTTTTTTTCGGTTTCCCACCTTCTAAAGACCTGTTTCCCATTAAAACTCAAAGGGGGCATGTAAAAATGTCAATTTTGTTTAAAATTTGTGTAAAATGGGTTTGACAGACCAACGCGACTCCTGCTGTATCCATGATGTTGAAGTCGCCTTCACAGTTTTGCTTTGACAAACATATCTTTACAATACAATACAATACAATACAATGTTCTTTATTTTGAGAGGGTAATCCATGATTAACCCAGTAAAGAGTTTTCACAACACCGGGAACACTGTCCCCTACACTTTTCGAATAGTGTGTGGGATCTTTAAAGTCCCACAGAGTTAATGAGCAAGGGTTGTGAGACGGGACCTCCGGCTTATCGTCCTTATCGGAGAAGACTAGAGAGTCTAACCATTTGCAGATGTAATTACAAAGGCAGCACTTTCTCCTCAGTTATTTAAAGACCCTGAGTGTTGGTCCGGCCGGAGTTGAAATCGCTACCTCCCGCGTGACAGCCCGGTGCTCAACCAACTGAGCCACCGGTGCGCGGTGATTTTCCTTTTCTATAAGAGATCAAGGAGGATTCCTTGAATATCTCCCTGAGATTAGGCTGGTTTTGAATTAAATGCCACTTGTCAAATAGTATGTTCTCTAAGCCTTTCAAAGCTGGTTGAAATTGCGCGACAAAAGGTAGAATCTTCTTGTGCGCTTGTTCGATAGCGTATTTGTCGGTGCGAAAACTGGGTTCCATTGGAACAAACATATTTTTTACCATTCTCGTTCCCAGATCCCATCGTTTCTCTTAGCCTGCGGGGC
>BLFP01000134.1:887518-932518 GCA_014634505.1 Montipora efflorescens
CTCTGCTGCTCTGAAGATCAGAGCCGTACGCCCGGTTGGAAGACTTGCAAATACATCCTTTCCTTTATAGAGTGCTTCTATCCTGTAAAGCCAAGGTATCTTAAGACAATGGGAGATACTCTTCAATGCACATTTGAAATCTAACTCATTGACCACCATTTTGAGAATTTAGCTCCAAAGAAATATGAGCCACGCAAATTTTGGTCGGCGTCAATCACTTAATAATGTATGCAAATTTAGTCTGGAACACAATTACTAACGATAAATCACAGATGCTCCTTTCCGATTTTTTTTTGCGGAGAGTGGGCGGCTGTATACAGGCTAGTTTTTGAGAATTTCCAACAAAATATGGGGCAAAACGTTTACAGAGCAAGTGACCATTAAGTTTGCTCAAAATATGAAGAAAGTAACAGACAAATTTGTAGTTGCAGTGTTGACCTTTGGGAACTCTTAAAAATTTGGCAGCATCTGCATAACAAAATATTGGGAAAAGGCAACATGCCTGACCCCTGAGAGGTCTTTACTCAAATTCCCCACTCATAGACATAAGGATGAAACAGGTTGTTTTATTGCTTAGTACCAGTAATTCAGCCTTTTTATTTTTATTCTTTACATGATTAAGTCACATCATAGTGATGCTGGCAGATGATATGGCCTGTAATGCACGAAATCCAAGACCTGGTAAGGCACAAAATTCTGTCTATTTCTATTAAAGATTTCTTTTATTGACTTGTGGAAGTGAGATGTAACAGATTCTACTTTGTCTAATGTCAGATGATTTTACTCGACAACTGGGGGCATCATGGGGCCCCTGAGGAATTCAAATGAATGGGATAATTTATATGTACCGGTAATTTTGACCTTACATGTAGGTCTCAGAATCTTTTGATAACAATGAATACAAAATGATGACAGTGACTAAGTTATGTTGACTAAGAAACTATATTTTTCCTCCAACCTGCAAAAAAATACATTACAAGGGTCTCTTTAAGTTGAAGGCTGCATGCACAAAGTAGTGCAAAAGGCATTGGCCTTGTGCCCTTCATTTTAATTTGCATTATCCATGAATGATAAAGTTTTTGGAATGTTCATAATTTTAATAATGTTAACCTTTTTTTATTGTAAGGTACTGTGTTCAATAATGCAAACCAACATATAAATGTTTATGGTGATGATATTGAAGTAGACTACAGAGGATATGAGGTACATAAGTTAATTGTGATCATTTTAATTTATGTAATTTATAAGCCAGTTCGGAAAAAAACACTTGGGAGTGTCAGGATAAATTGAGCATATGTTAAAAATACAAAAGATTTTGAATGCAAATTTCTGGAATCAATTTCCTTAACAAAAGATGCTTGTTTTTATCCCGATGCACACACATGTTTTTTGGCTTATTGTTATTATGAAAATCAGGAATGTGAAATGAGTCAAGTTTAAATATGCCACACTTGCTTATGTTGATGTAACAAATTCAATTATATTATTTTAAAATTATAGTGGTAAGCAAAAAATAGGCAGTGGCTTATTACCTAAAGATTATTATTAATAAGCCACTTCCTCTCACAACAGTTAAATTCCTTTGATGATGGTGAACAAGGTACAGTGTATACTCAAGTGCTATAATGGTTAGTTTCAAGTGAAAAAGACAGCATTACTAAACTACAAAACAGCAATGTACATATGACTCCACCATACATTGAATACTAACCGACAAAGGTTGAATTTTAGGCCTAATTAGACCTAAAACGTTATTGCTCCTAATTCATTGAGATTAAAATTAGGATTCAGATTAAGACTGAGATTAGGAGCAATAACTTTTTATGCCTAATTAAGCCTAAAATAATGTTTAATCTCAAATCCAACCTTTGTCAGTTAGTATTCAATGTATGGTGGGGTCATATATGGTGTCTTGAGTGTTTCGTTTTGGTGTTTCGCTGTTTCATTGTTTGGTAATGTCCGAAAAAGACAGAAAATGCATTGGGTGTATTGTCTGAATGTAATTGTTTTCATGCCTGTGGCAAAATGAAGAGCATTGTGAGGAACATGGGTGAAGAAGCCACACAAACAAGAGAACAATTTACTGAGGATGTTGTTTTTTTAAGTTGACCATGTCCCTGTTAAGAGTGATTAAAGATTTTACTTTCTAATGCAAGATGATGTTATTCATCAATGGGGTCAGTTAAGGGGTGAAAGACTAATACTTATTTACTGTTGACTCTTTATTTGACCTTTTTCAATTAATATTTTGCAGGTTACTGTTGAGAATTTTATAAGAATCTTGACAGGTAATGAAGCCAGTGTAGTTGAAACTTCCACCTTTCTGGACATCTTCTTCTTTTACTTTATGTTATTAAAGGCTTTCCTCTAGATTTTTTCTTTGATCTGAAAATGTTGCGTCTTTTTTTAACACCAGGACGTCTGCCATCCAGTGTTCCAAGATCAAAGCGATTACTTTCAGATGAGAGAAGCAATATTCTGGTCTATATGACAGGTTGGTCAATAATAATAATTATTGTCTTAAATTAAGCTTGCTAAAGTTTGCACCCATTACCAATTGAAGTATGTGGATTTCCAGTCATTATTTGCACATTTCACACTATTGGCCAACCGGATAGGAAAATTAGTGACACACTTGGCTGGACTGAAACCTAAAAGTTTGGTTTTATCAAACAAGTTTATAAAGTTAAATTAACCTATGTGAGATCTAGATTTGTTAGCTGACATTTTGAGTGTTACTGCTGTAGTCCTTCATCAGAGTGAATTGACGAAGGACTAATGCTTCAAATGTTACCTCACAATTTGTTCTTATGGTGGTTAATTTACTCATTATCAAGTAGTATTTAACCCATGGACACCTCAAACGCCCTAGGACGCCCCCTGTTGATGAGTAAAATTGTCTGGCGTAAGACGTTGTAAAAGCTGTTAAGTCTCACTCCCCGAGGTCAATGGGTTAAAGGAAGCCCACTTTTTTCGGTTGCTGTTAAGTGACACTGCTGAAGGTAACAGGTACATCAATCAGAGAATTTGTTGTTTTTCGTTTTATTTTTCATTGTTTCTCATCAGCATGAAAGTGTGACTTTTTCCAGCAATGAGAAGCAACCCCCCAAACAATTATTGTGACCCGAGAGTGCATTTTAGAAAGTCTTAGGAACACTAAAAAAAATAACTTTGATTTTGGTCTTTGGTCTTTCGAAGATTGCTACGTTACAGTTATTGTTTTTAATTTTTGAAGGCCATGGGGGTGATGGATTTCTCAAGTTTCAAGATGCAGAAGAGATCACAAGTATTGAGCTGGCTGATGCATTTGAGCAAATGTGGCAGAAAAGAAGGTTAGCAATTAAGGTGGCTCGAAATAGTTTCTCCTTTTTTCAAACAATAAACATATTGATTTCTGTCCTTAGATACAGTTAGGGGAATCATATCAAGACGAAATTTGGCCAGGGTATTAAGTACCCATCATAGATTTCTCACATCACATTTTCCTCCAAAATAATGTTACCATGGCAACGGTACATGTATAAGGCATTTCTTTGAGCCCTAAAATCAAGATATATTGTCTTTTTTGAAAAATGGGGCAGAAAAAAATCTTCCCTTTCAGGGTTACCAGATAATGTTAGAAATAATCTCTAAAATTTTTAAATTTTAACAAAATCTTTAGGTCAGTTTTTCAGAAAAATCAGTTTTTTTGAAATGTGTCAATTTTTTTTTTCACCTACAGAACTTTTTTAAATTTGGAAGACAAATATTTTAAATTAATCTGAGCTGACATGCAAAAAATGAAAAGTAGAATCAAGGCTGCTGCCTAACAGCCGCACGGTTGCCTGGGGCACCTTATTTGTGAGTGCGGGCAAACAAATTTCTGAACAAGTAGCCCAAACAAGCACCTTACTTGATTCATCTTCACTTTCTTGTAAATTTGATCCCAGCTGGAGTTAATTAATTCTGGGCTCTTGAAAAAATGACTTGGGGTACTACATGTAAATTTTAATGTTGGAAGCCCAAAAAGCTCCCAGAGAATTTTCTTAGGCAGCAGCCTTGATAATAATTGTGTCACAGTGTGACTCCTTGCTCTTCTGCCTGGGGCCTGTGGTTTTTCTTTCTTATCTGAGAAGACTAGAGAGTCTACATTGTAATTAAATTTTCCAGATGGCGTTACGAAGGCAGCACTGTCTTTCTCCTCAGTGATTTAAAAACCTAAAGTGTTGGTCCAGCGAGAGTTTTTGATCCCTGCACAGTAGTTTGATGCTCAACCAACTAAGCCAACTGGTTGTTTATGTTTATGTTTATTAATCAACGACGATTGCATATGCCAGTACACATTAGCTAGTAGCTATGTGCTATGTGTACACCCATTTCCTAACAAAGTCATCTGTATTATTTGGATTTTAAGGTACAATGAAATCTTTTTGATGGTTGACACTTGTCAAGCATACTCCATGACTCAGAAACTCTACTCACGTAATATTCTGGCAGTTGGCAGCAGTTTAGTTGGACAGGATTCCCTTTCTGTGAGTAAATACATAAGGATTAATCTGTCGAACATACAGGATTGATTTCCTGATAGTATTGTCTACTCCTATTATATTGGTTGGTTCTTGTAGGAATACTAGAAGAGGGCAATGAGAGCCTGTTATGATCATTTCAAATGTCAATGGAAAAAACGGTGTTAGTAATACTGTTTGCTACAGGCCTATATATAGGGCTGATGTTGCTGATGATAGTTCATTTATAGAGAATACAAGTGGTTCACGATTATTGTGGCTTGCGTACAACTATATTTCTGCTCTCTTTTCTAGATTACATGTACATGTGATTTTCGGGTAAAAAAAACATAAAAATCCTAGACACCTGACACTATGAATAATGCAATAAAGTTAAGAAAATGCATAATTCAATATCATCTGCTATTTAGCCCATCTTGAACCCTTGTTAATTTGAATTCTAAAAACTTAATTCTTTCCTTTTTGGTGAGTTTCGTCTGCCTGTAATGCAACAAATTGATGTTTTTTTTTTTATTTTTGCCTTGTAGCATCATGAGGATCCTGCCATTGGTGTTCATGTGATTGACAGATATACATATTATGTGCTACAGTTTTTGGAAGGTGTCAAACCTGACAGCAAATCTACAATGGAAGACTTGGTAAGAATGTCTTTTTTTTGTGACTCTGTTGTCTCATGAGACATCAGAACTTGTTGTCTGCATTAATCTTGGCCTAAAAATCTGAAGAGGTATCTTTATACATAGACAACTGATCAGGATCAGATTAACAAATTCCATGTAGCTGTGTGTCTGTTCAGTAATAGGGAGCCTTAATTAAGCAAGCACGTTTTAGAGACAGGAACAGGAAGTGAGCTGTTTTCCCTTTTAACTTGTCTCCACACTGTCGAACACATTTACGTTGCTAAGTATCTTGTCCTCTTCTGGTTGTCGCCTGCGTTTTAAAAAAACATGGGTGCTTAAGGTGGCTTACTACAGTTTTCCAAAGAAGAAAATCAAGATTTTGAAATGTGTGACATTAAAGCAACAGGATGTCTCTTCTGAAGTGTTAGTCACTACAATTTATTTAAAATGTAATTTTACCTAAAAAATAAATGCAAATCAGGGGGAAAATTGCTAAACACTGTGACCAAGCTCCTGGAGGGCGACTGGAATCTAGACATTTCAAATGCTAGACATTCTGTCACTTTAATTTCACAGATTTCAAAACTGTAGTAAGCCTCCTTAAGCTCCCTATTAGATCACAGGTGACGTCAAAATGTGGTACATTGTGAGAACAACCACCATTACTTGGGTCAAGGTTCGCTCAGGATAGTTTAACAGTTGGGTATTTTTAATGTCTCACGTAATTAAGAAAGCCAAAGCGTAGTTTGAGAAAAGTTTATAAATTCAGTAGAATTGAGTTGTGAAAATGCTGTTAAAGGATGCAAAACAAAAAATTGCGCTGAGTATTTTTTTCTACGAATGCGAAGAAACGAATGCTCGACATTTCTAACAAATTTTATCGTCGATTTTCCGCGCAATTTTAAAGTACATTTTTATTTCTGATCGTCCATTTTGACCATAATTGGCTTTGAATGTGTTTTGAAAGTATTAACCAATCCAATTTAATGTTATCATTCACGTTTTTCCAGTTCAGTTATACCACACCAGATTTGGTGATATCCACCCCAGGAGTAAGGTCTGACTTATTCGAGAGAGAACCGAAAAAGGTGTGGTGTTAATACGTTTGTTTTTTTTTTTTTTTTTTTGTAATGCCAGGTGATTCTAATAAGTTGTACAAATAGATTTTGTCAAGTACAATTAATATTGTGACCAGGTCACACTATTGCTTCTTGTTTATTTCCTTTCTTTTATCTCTCAGATTGTAAACGCAATATGATTGGCTAATTTAGCGAGCCGCATTCTACCGTACGGCCCTCTGTACAGAAATTTTGTTGGAACATTTTCAAGCAAAGTTTTCGTATTGTTTATGTGGAATAAACTTGTAAAACTATTTGAATCTTGTAAGCAACTATTTCGAAATGCCAATGAAATTTATTCGTTGTCCAGATTTTTACGCATGCCAATCATTTGTGGCAGTTGAACGTTTTTCTTGACTTCAACCTGTAGTTTCTTTTCCTGCATGCGCTATGACCTCTCGATCCGTACTGTAAGTTACGGATTCTCGTTCTTTCCCGAAATTTATGGCCTGCGTGCTTCGCGCTTGGGCCATAAATCACCGGAAAAAACTCGTAACTTATATTATGAACCTAAATGACAAGTTAAAGGTGCGCATGTAGTTTCTTTTTCTTCAAATATTGGTGATATTAAAATGCAGTGGGGCTTTCCTCATCAGTAACAAAAAACATGGTGATTTAAAGGTATTTAATTGAAATTTTCGGCGCTCTTCAAAGGTCGTTTCTTACATCTCTGTGATGTATCCAGTAATTCTGTTTAGTTTGGATGTAGAAAAACGTGGTGCCCTACTAATTGAGCTCTTTTTGTCTAAACTTCAGGCTCTGGTCACCGATTTCTTTGGTAGTGTCCACATGATTGAGATGACAAACTCGTCCATTATTGATACAGTGCAAGAGGAAAATGTATGCAGGTACATTTGGCCGTCTACTTCTAACAGATCAAGATTGCTCGGTCATTTCATTGATCGATAACAGATGACCTTCCCAACAAGCCATCAGAAGGAATGGCGAAAAGGAAAGGAGCTTTATTTAAGTGTCTAGTCGTTCTAGCGCTGGAACACTGATTGGGGGCACTGTAAAGTGAAATCAACAAATTAACTCAAATCAAATCAAATGTTGGTTTTTGACTAGAGGGGAAATCGGAGTACCCGGAGAAAAACCTATCGGTCTAGAGTAGAGAACCAACAAACTCAACCCACATATGACGCCCAGTCAGCGAATCGAACCCAGGCCACATTGGTGGGAGGCGAGTGCTCTCACCACTGCGCCATCCCTGCATCCCATTTATTTATGCACCTTCTATTATAGTTTTATTTGGTCAAGTTGGGCACTGATAGTACTCATTACCCACGATACTGTACTGTACTGTTTTTTATATCTATAGAGGTGAGCATTGTCCAACTTCAGAGGAAACGAAAACTTATGAAACATCAGAGCAACGATCCTTGCATGAGCGATTTCCCAAGGCAACGAAAAAGGTAAGGCTGTAAATAAAGCTTGCTTTGAACTGCCAGCGTGTATAAGCATGCAGGGTTTGAAGAAATCACCCCTATTAAGCAAACATTGTTTATTTATTTATTTATTTATACAGTTCATGGAGAATAAATAATTTAAAAATTTAATTTGATTATGAACGAAATTTTAAAAGAAAATTTAAAAGGCCAACAGATGAAGGAAAAGATTACTGAACCACTAAAAATAGCTTTGTACATCTCTACAAAAGATACGTGCACATGATCAAAGAAATACAAATCGAAGATGACTGTACAGGATAGAGACTTGTAACTCAGAAATCTTTAAGTTGTTAGTTGTTTGAAGACCCTGAGTGTTGGTCCAGCCGCGCGGAACTCGTTGTCATAGCTGCAATTTAAAAGTTGCCATAAATCCGGTGGATAAATAAAACATCGTGGTTTCTTTAAGGAAAGTAATTTTCATTCATTTTATCTGCATCCCGCCTGTTTGGGAAAAATAATTGGCGCATCAATGGAAACACCAATTTTGCTTGAGAAAAAAAGAGAATTTTTTTTACGCATTTGTGCACAAGAGGAGTCTCGAGAGCTCGTCATAACTTTGTTTATTCTCTACCCGGAGATGCTTTCCCAGTTCTTGATTTGTCTTAACGTTAAACAACTTCTTAGTACCAAAAGTAGTGACAATTATAAATGCCCCTCGCTCCCTACGCTATGAATGCCAATCGAAAAGAACGGAGACAATCCAGTAAACCAATCAAAACTCTAAGTAATTAACACGTAGCCGACACAAAGCGCGGGGAAAATGTGCAGTCGCGAGCCACGATTGGTTTGGGTTTCACTTCTGATTGGTGGAGAAAGTGGCGCGAGAACTTTGAACCAATCACTGAGTGAAGTAATCATAAACCAAAGCAATTCGCTAATCACTGTCGACACTCAATTGAAAACCGCTCTAACCTTAACCCCCTTTAATCAACATCTACAATACTCGTCACATTTGTTGGAACACCCGTTGCCGTTTCCCCCTTTCTCCAGTGTTGATTTTCACAACTACTAGCAGTCGCCCGAAAAATTCTCACACAACATTGATTTGGGGAGAGGGGGATTTGGTTTAAGCTACGATCTTGTATTACGATGATTCTGGACCATTCGCTAAGTGTTCCAACTAAATATGTCTAGTATTGTAGGTCCACTCAAAAGCCTGTCCCCCTTAATGCAAGATAACGTTCATATTGCAACCAGGTTGAAAAATCAAACATTGTTTGATGCTACTCTCCAAACCAGAGTACATTAAATTATGTCTGTTGCACTAACCATAATTCCACTTTTTGTCGATCTATCACTCAAGAAAACAAGCGCTTAGAGACTATATATCCTCTTTATGTTTTGACAGCGAGAGAATGAGGAATGGAAGTTCTCCCAAAAGTTCCTGTTATCTTTGATGGCATTTGTAATATTGGTTGGCGTTGTCTCATTCACATGAAACTACTGCCGTAGGATCATCGATGGAATTAACAAAGACGTCAGAAACACATCAGGGCGTTTGTTCGCTCACAAATGAAACCTGTATGTTCGCCGCAAAGTCCCCCGCTTTACAGCTGTTGGCTTGTTGTGGATCCTGGAGTAGTCGCCCGACGCGTCCTTTAATTCAAGCGGAATCGTACCCCCAGGGGTACAAATGCGCTGTGACAACGGTATCAGTTTCATATTCAATTGAAATAGACGCTATAGAAGCGTTAACTCGGGCTTGATTTTGGATTCGACGTAGGATAAAGAGGCGATTTTTAATGCGACGTCGCAATGAGGTTTTTCCACGTTTGTTGTGGGATGCAAAAAGAGGGACAAACCGCCAGGAGCTCATAATTAGGAGCGAACAATTCGTACCTCACTTTCAGTGATCATTTTCTCAGACCGGTAGAGTTGATTGCAAGTCATTAGGGTTACTTATTCTTTTCATATTGGGGTATACTGAACAATGATTGCACGATGTTGATCCTTTGACAATTACAGCCCGGATTTGGACACAATTTGAAGTTGGTAGTCCAAGCCCTGCGTCGATGAATCTGGCGGCGCGGTGTTAAGTTGGTAAATAAAATAATGCAATGATTGATATTATCAACTGATTCGTTCTTCGTTCAGACCATGACAATGGTTTGCGGGCCCAATTAGGTAACTTGTTCCCTTGTGCCACTCACCGCCACTTACGCATTCCGGGCAGTACGGGTCCAAAAATGAATTACATGCAAGCATTTAAAGCGCTTTGTGATAGGAATCCCTTATTTAAAAAATCACGGGGGTAGGTGTGATACTAAGAGGCGAATGGTAAACGGGGCGTGATTTCAGTCGTGGCCAAATATTGTCGAGGTCGTGTTCTTATGTCGGATCCAGGTTGTTTTACCGGAGTCTAGCTTAAAAAGCTGTCGGGCTCGTTTGCCTAGGAACCCAATGATCCGATATTTCGACCCGCGGATCGCTTACACAGCTAGCTTTTAGACAGAGAGAGAGAACTGTCGCCACCTCAACCATAAGTGACAGACCCTTTCTTACCGGCGATCCGTTAGTAGGTGGTTAAGCCATATATATTTGACATTATTAGTCATTTTGTCTTGCATACGATACGCTCAGGTACATATTTGTGCGATATATACGGCATTTTTTGCCGAACTACGAAAACTCTTTAGGGAACGTTTTTTACGACCATATTAGAAATGAAGATTAATTAAGATATGATTCTGTGGATTCCGTTATTTCAAGTTCTGCCCCACATACAAAGGTAAAGGGTTTGTCAGTATTCTATGAAATTCTTTGTAGCGCTCAGTGTTAATTAAACGGTACTGTTTTCCGTCGCACGTACACAGACAAATTGTACCTGTAAAAGGAGTTGGTGTAATGGTCACTTTTCAAATTCGTATCACTGCTAGATTGCCCCTTTTGAGTGGTATGTGCTGTTTGGCCCACAGACCAGAATAATGTTATTTTTCAAAGATCACTTCTCCCAAACTATGAAGAGGTGTTAGTTTTACTTTCATCAAATTCTGTTCTTGGATAGCCCTCTATCGCTCTTCTCTGTCAAGCAATACACCCACTTAAAAGCTCTCCAAATATTTCTTTTGGCAACTGGTAGGTATGGTTATTGCTAACCAAGATCGTGGCTAATTGGACTTTAAACAAATTTGACCCAATCTTCCCACAGATCGTAACAACTACACCAACAGAGGGTGGTCTGCCTGGGGTACGAGGTTCTTTTCCATCGTTTCGTTTGGGTCGCTAGCTGGGCTTCGATTGCGCGGCTAGCGGTTGGAATAAAAAGAAAAACCTTTGCCTTCAATCATACGGTTGAATTGTAACCGCGGGAACATTTATCCAGGAATATTTGTGTTCAGCCTTAGTATTTTTAATATTATGACCGTTCACAACCGAGGAATTGATAATGGCTCAATTTGCGTCGAATCTTAAAAAAAAATTACACAGGAAGGAAGCGATCCACAAGGGCAATAAGGTTAGCCTCGTTCCCAGGGTCTCTGGAGCGAGAAAGAAAGAGACCCTAGTTGTGGCTGGGCATGTGTCTCCCAGAATCTGTGGTTTCAAATTAATGACTGATGGGACGAGTAGTTCAGTGCCAATTTGCCCATACTAAGCGTCCGAAAAAGCCAGCGAATCTGTAAGTTTAAGCTGCCGTCGACTTTGTACGGAAAGCACTAGATAACATCGACCTAAACCTGGTGAGCCATCGATATGCCAGCGGAGTCTTGAAAGACGATCACTTCGTTTTCGCTCTCTCGCTTCTGATCGATCGCGGCGAGGATTATTTCAGTCATAAAACGGTCAATAGACCGGTCATTTTCGAGACGTCACAGTAATTTTCTTCATGTCATAAATTATTCCAGGTTGGGTCCTGTTGTTAGCGAATTGATTTTCAGTCCTTCAACTCGCAGCTAACAAATTTCCGGCCCTCTTCCCACTGTCGAAACGGATCCTGTAACGGGTATAAAGAAAATTAAAGAAAAAAAAGAGAGTTAATTATTAAAAGTTCCACTTCGTGAGCGGCATATATGGCTCACCAGGTTTAGGTTGATGTTATCTAGTGCTTTCCACTTTGTACATCGGTTGGAGGTATTTCTCACTGGCGAAATCTTTACATCCTTTAGATCTCATCTTCAAATCTCTTATTCTCTCCCGCTCCAAAGACCCTGGAAACGAGGTTGCTATTTTTGTTGCCTTTCCCTCACACTGAGCTTGGGGCACCTGTGGTCATATATGAAATGTGTCGCAAAAAGACTAATAATTAGTTTACCCTGCGAGCAGAGAGCGAGAAAGAGAGTTAAGAAAGGCTCTGCTGGCAGGTTGCTTAATGTTATAACGCGCATTTTTGAATAGCCGCTATTCTTTTCAATGTATCTGTAAATACTATATATCTAGTTATGTATCCTTTACATGTAATGTCTTGAAGATAGTAGCTCCTGTAGCTACTCCAGTGTTCCATATTAGTTCCAAACAAATTCAACAGCGTGGGGCGGTGAAGACGAGAGTTCGTCGGTTAAATCGCCGTGAAAACCGAAGTAGAAACTTGGTTTCAGTTCAGTCGAGCTTTATATGGCAGAACAAGGTAAAAAGACGGGTTAAACGAGGTAAAAAGCTTGTGATTCCAGCCAAGTGGCGAAGGGTATCCAAAGTTTGATTGTCCAAAATCCATTTCCAGGTCTAAGTGAGTTCCACAATGATCCATCAATAAATTGAGTTGAGGCACGAAAAGGTGCAGGGTGAAGGCGAAGCCGAAATATAATTAAAGTTTCCACGAAGATCGTGTACATATGTAAGTAAAGGGTTGTCCAAATTCTTGTCCGTTGCCGATCCAAATTCAAAGTTCCATAATTTCCTAGATGAAAAACCGATCTCGTTGCGCCGAGAAAGGGAAACCGTCCGCCGATCCGGAGCCTAGACTGTAACTAAGGCACCCGCCCATAAACAGGTCGAACGATCAAGAAAATAGGCAGTGAAAACAAAACAAGTTATCAAAAATAAGAGGAATTAATTTGGCCTAGAGCGCTCTCGAGAGAACTAGAGGCCGCCGAAACCGCTTTACTCTAGTCTCATATAACCCTAGAAAGAGTGTACAGCGTGCTATGTACACTTGATCATAGCCAAACTGGAAATCGAAACTAACCAAAGTTTACGTATTCAAGTTATGTTACTTTTAGCAGGGTGCGTGTGCACACTTCGTAGTCCGCGACTGCAGTGCGTACCAAATGGTAGATACAATGACTTTTTTTGAAAAATACTAAAGCGATCAACATCCCACGTTAAATTGACCAGGGCGGAACTGATCCGTAGGTACGAGGCTCTTACGCGATGTCCAGATGTAATGCTACTGGTCCCCTTTTTTTCTCTTGTTCAAACATTTCGTCAGCGCATGCGTAAATGTTCTGGCTCTCCGATACGTACCATGCCAAAAAAAGATACTAGTTTTTACAAGGAGTTGACATTTCAGTTGATTCTACACGCATAAACGCAACGTAAGAACCGTGCCTAGTCTTCGCGCATAGGACACAATTCCGTCGTTTATTTAGAATATATAACCTAGCGGTCGAGGCTTGGAAGAATAAAGAGGAAATTGAACAATTTTGGCAATAGCATCAGCGGTTCGATGTCTTTGTTCCTAATTCATATATAGTTCCATTAATAGTTAAAGCCATCTCGTAATTGATCTTTGAGGGAAGACGTTTGCCAGTAATGAGTATAGCTTTGGTCTTGCTTTCGTTGATCGGTAGTTTGTTAAAAGCTGCCCATTCGGCGATTTCAGCAACTGAAAAATTCAGGTTCTGTTCTAGTCAGTCAATTGAGCTATAACTCGCACGTGAACGTTGTATCATCAGCATACAAATCAATCGTAGATGAAGTAACATGAAAGGGTAAGTCATTGGTGAAGACGATAAATAACAAGGGGCCGAGTATAGATCCCTGGGGAATACCATGAGGAACGTTAGCAACATTTGACTGTTTATCCCCCAACTTAACAAGTTGGCGTCTATTCGTCAGATAAGAGGTAAACCATTGGAGGGTTTCCGTACTAAGCCCATAAACTTCAAGTTTCTTTAACAAAAGGCGTATGATCTATCATGTCGAACGCTTTACGATGATCAATCAAAACCATCCCACTAACACAAGCATTATCGAGGTTAAATAGGAGATCGTCGATGACCTTGATCAAGGCAGTTTCTGTACTATGTCTTGGACGAAAGCCTGATTGTCTAGTGTAAATTAGGTTATTTTCAGACAGAAAATTGTAGAGTGCGTTGTGAACATGTCTCTCAGCAATCTTCGACAGTATGGGCAAAACGGAAATAGGACGATAGTTTGTAACGTCAGCAGGGTCTCCGCTCTTGAAGATCGGTGTCACCTTGGCAGTTTTCCAGCGACTAGGAAACATATCGACCATGAATATTGAATCAAAACACATAGATTAAGGCGAGTATTGAAGCGTTTCATTCCCAAAACGTGCCACATCTTTTTAGTTTCCTTCTCAAAACAAGGCATGTCGCGATTCTTGTCCTTAGTCTCCAGTGTCTTCGCCAGGAACGCCAAGAATAATGACGCCACCTTTTGACGACGAAAACCGTTTGCATTGTTAGATGCGTAATAACACTCTAATTTGACTATTTGTACTAAAGAATATCCGTTTTCCTAAGACTGTCTTAGCACTTGTTTTCGCAGCATCATTTTCACAAAGATTTATCACATCACGTGACCCCTTCTGCTCGGAAACAGAAGGTGTGCGAGTCTTTAACTCAGTATACATTCACTGGAGCTATGATTTCTTAATTAATTTGTCTTGAAAGAGCTATCCCTGTTGATTGTCGCACCATTAAGAGTGGTTTCCATGATGTATGCCCGAGACGGAGGTATCTCAAAGGGTCGTAGACCTCGCGGACTAGCAATGATTTTTAGTAAGAAACCAAAGGTTTCTTGGCACTGGGAACTCCATGCCCTGGTCTTTGCGAATGGTGTGTGGGTCCTTTGATGTCCCACAGGGTGATAAACACTGAACGGGTGTGAGACAGGGCTTACGGTTTATCGACCTTATTTCAGAACACCAACCAGATAGGTGCAGATTCGAATACAGAGGCAGTTATTTCTCCTTAGTTACTGAAGTAAGGAGCCTGGAGTTGGTTCGGCTGGATGCTTAACCGACAACCTTCCGCACGGTGGTCCGATGTTCAGCCGAATGAGCCAGACGAGCACCATATTGGTCTGGAATGTAGAACGAGATCAAGTCTTATCTAGAGTGCGTACCGCAAAATGCCACAGACGCCAGGGACAAAAGTTTCCACACATCTGCCACCTCGTGAATCGTTACAAGCTGTAGATTCCCTTCATATGAACCACTTGCGTATTGACTATTTTCCTTCTTTCTTTCTGCTGGTTGCGATCTCGGATATCCTGACGAGTACGCTCTCTATGATGTCCAGAGAGTAAAGGCCAGACTGTAGGGCCTGAACAAGGCAAACGATATTAATGGAATGCACATTAGTAAAGAAATAAGTCCTCTCCCGCACCCTCAAAAAGGAAAACCCCATTTCGCGTAACAGGACTGATCTGAAAAACAGTCGCCAAGAATTTGGCATATGGTCTTTTTACATTCGACGCACTAAAATGATGTAAAATACGATTAAAATGCTCATTGGTTCAACCATTTCTCAAATCAGCATGTTTACAGAGAGGACGACTGAAGAGGCTTGAGGAGCCAAACCGTATTTTTATATAATTTTAGATTTATTTCAGGGCGTCGAGTGTTAAAAGACGACACGTCTAATTCTTGTCGATAATCGAACACATTAATTCTTGGCCTCGGTGACCAGAATTTCTCAGAATGCAAAAAAAAAAAAAAAAGAATGTTTTTTTGCGAAATCGAAATTACCTGCGAAAACGAAACTGAATTACTTATAGCACAACGTGAAACCACAGTGGGTCAGCTCTCCTATAATGTCCCCGATGAACAATCATACAAATGACGTATAGGTGATCTTCAAAGAGCAGGCTTCTCTCCAAAACATTAAAGGTCAAATTGCGAGTTCCCTACGGGGCTACTTTAAAAGGTATGAATCATACATCGCGTATTGCAGCTCAGTCGGTTAGTGTGTCTTCTGAGCTGGAGGTCGTCAGTCTGTTTCGACTTTCCTGTGATCCGTGTTGCTGTAGCTTTGAATACCCGTAAAACGGAGTTATTGACGGAGGAAAGGGGGTAAAAGGTGCACACCGAGGGCCACAAGTTTATCAGTAAATGATTTCATTGGCACGTGTTAACCTCGCAAAAAAAGGACCTTTACCTTTTATCTTTACCTTTACACTGACACGAATTCGCTTGCGTTTCCAACTCACCTCAACCTGCGCAGTTAAAGGCGTCGGTGGCAGTGACTGACCATCAGGACTCTTGATATTAAATTCAATGTTCTCATCTTTTCCTTTGCCTTGAGAAAGAAATGCATAATAGACTCGATTGTTAAAAGACAGTTGATGTACGCACGCGGAAACGGTGCATGTTTTGAATAGTTAGCACCACTTGCGTAGTTGAACAACTTACAATTTAGAAATATAAATAAATAGATACCTCTTCCTAACCGAGTTCGAAGCGCGAAGCGCGCGAGCCATAAATCAACGGAAAAAAAGGGGATCCGTAACTTACAGTACGGACCGGGAAAACGAGGTTAGTAAGAAGATATTTATTATATCTCTGAGGTTAATCCAGCGCGCGGGCAAGGAAACTAGTCCAAGTCAAGCGGAAGGTTCATCTGCCACAAAGATTGCCGTGTCAAAATCCGAAAAACTAAATCTTCTTGGCTGTTTGAAATAGTTGCATGCAAGATTCAAACAGTTTTACAAGAGTTTATGTAACAGGAACGACATTAAAAACTTGCTAGACAATGTTTTATGGAAATTTTACATTTAGTGGGCTGTACAGCGGGCCGTACTGTAGAATACGGCCCGCTAGTTTAGCCAATATCAGCGCGCGTACTATCTGAGAGATATAATAAAAAAATGAGGAATCCATGATTTTGACTACTCACGCTAGAAATAGAAAATCGTAACTCAGAGAGTAAAAACAAAATTCAAGAAAGCAAATCGCTCAGCCATCATCGGTTGGAACACGATTAAAGAACAGTCATGTGACGACAGCACTGTGTGGTGGATGTTCGGAATTTGCAGCACCTCATCACTGTTAAGATAACAGTTTATCGCCATACGTGATGTGACGCAGCTAAGAATGGAACTGTTGCGATAACTCTTGTTAAGAAACAGTGACCGTTGATTTATCCGTTTCGTGACAAGACTAGGCGTCTATGGTCCAGCCACGAACGGATAAGACAACACTTGTTCTTTCCAACGACTTTTCCCAGTCGAATAATCTCGTTACCTTAATTATACGTACTTTTATTCTCCGCTATTTCATCCTGTTTCCTCAGTACTTCTGCTTGGTATTGTAATCTGGTTTCTCTTAACGTCCCCCTCAAGGGCTCCAAGAAATTCTTTTCCAGTGCAGTAAAGTTTTCCCAAACCCTAGTCTGCAATTCACAGGAACAGAAATATGAACAAAGATGAACAACGTACACACTCCATGCTGTTATTGCAGCTATTAACATCAAGATGGTGTCAGTACAGGGATGTGACGGTACTAATTAAACCACGTTGATACAGAAGTATAAGTGATGAGTTGCAGGCTAAATTCTGATTAAACGTGTAGAATTCTTCCTCTGAGTCTTGTCGTCATCTTCATATTTCACTCAAACAACCACAGCCTAAGCTTAACAGTTGGGGTATTGTAACTGTTATTGTTCTCTGGCATTTTGACGATTGTCGCCTGTATTCTGGAATCAAGAGTTGAAAAGAGACAAATAGTGATTACAGTTCGTAAAAAACGAGTGAGAGGAGATTGGGACAAGGCTTGACTCCAGCTTCCCTCTCCTCTTCAAACGTCGGCTGGCAAGCGCTCGACGGGTTTGAGGTCGTTCAAACCAGTTTCGACATTTTCAAAAGACTGTCCCTTTAGTAGAATTGGCTCTACGTCACTGTTTCACTTAACGGCAAAATTATGGTTTCACATTCAACATAAATTACTGCCTCACAAGGTGCACTCGTTATTGTAAAGTCATGGTAATAGATCACAATTCCCAACTGGAAGCCATTTGGAGACGCTCTGTTCTCGGTTTCCCATGACGTCACGGCCGCCATGTTGGTTCTCGTCTCCAAACAAAGAAAGGGTGGCTTCATTGGTATCCCGACCCAATCTTCCAGGAATTAAACTCTATTATTATGCAAACGTTTTCTTTTGTTTCCGTTGAAAAACACTGCTGTTGACCACGTGAGTGAAAACCAACAATATTTTTGTCTTTGAACACTTGTATCTCAATAACGAACTTCCCTCTTTTATTGCTGAAAGGTGATTGAAAGAAACTGAGGTTATCTTAGATTCTTGGTGGACGATCCGACTACTGGCAAATACTCTGACTTCTGGCTTCATATTGTTTTTGTGTTCACTCATTCGTTCAGAAGCCCTCCAAAGTTCTCCAGCCACGTGCTAACATATTTGCTAACATAAAAGAGAGAAGTGATTCTCGAACTCAAGTGGATGATTTTAGCCACCTGACTTATTCAAATGTATATCACAGACAATTGCTTAAAATTAATTATCCAGATAAGTGCAAGGCTCACTTGTCCTTTTCATCCATAACACGCACTTCAAACTGAATATATGCATTTATTTCATCCATAGAGTCCTTTCACGGGAACAAATGAGCACAACAAATTGACCTGCTCCTAACTGAGTGGCTTCAAAGCTCAGTTGGTAGAGCATTGCACAGGCATCGCAGAGGTGATGGGTTCGAATCCTGTTCAAGCCAACTGAATTTTCCAGGTATCTGTAAGAGGAAAAACACTCTTCACTTGTGTGGTAAATAATAGTTTGAAATGGCCTCACCTTATCCGACAAGTCTCTAAGAAGAATAAACCTCAAAACGTTGAGAGCTCCCATGATCCTGAGACGAGAATATAAAACGGCAATGAGATAATTATTAAAACTACAGATAAGACAGACGCGTTATCAGCTCCCCGCTTTCTAAGATGTCAGACAAACTTAGCCATAGTTACAGCCTATTTTGTATTACCTGTCAGTCTCTTGTACCAGATCCTTTTCGGTTCCTGCCTCGGGAGGAGGTTTGAGAACCAGCTGCAGAATTGACATCAGACGAGTGCCTTGGAACCAGGGCTCCTCTACTGTGGACTAAACACAGAGACACGTCTTCAAATGTATGGTCTTCCTGTTCCCTAAACTCTTATCCTTCACAACTGCTTTACATAAAGGTCCATAAGAAATAAATATTGTAGTGACAGCACTTTAATTGATATTTCATTTCAACACAATACATTTACCTAAGACAGGAGCTACACACACTACAGCACTAGAAAAATCTAGCGTCACGGTGAGTCAGTGGACTCAAAACTGAGGGAGCAATTGCCTTTAAAGTAATTAAGACTAGATTTAAGAAATTTGATGAATCACTTTCGCATGACAAAATGCAATTTAATGTTGAGATTTGCGATAAAAGAACACACCAATCAACTCAAGCCGCACTTGAAAATGATGCCATGGCGACACCGAAAACTTGTGTAAGAGACCATGAGGTAAAAACAAGAAACTCTCAGCTTACACAAAGTGCACGGTTCACTTGCTCCTTGAGGAGATATATTACCAGACCAGCTACTCCGGAGTGTGAGCAATCCTCAAGAATCATACTGCGGAAGAAAAGTCTTAGATCAACAAATGGCTTGTTAAAGCGTAGCGATTCGTGTTTTCTCTTTTCTTCACCCCTTTCTGACTCACAACCGTGACTTGGTCATGCACCTGTATTTTCTGACTGTTGTCACTGGGTCCGAATAAAGAATGCGGAAAAGTAAAGAGTCTTACTTTTCACGCGGCTGTATATTTAAAAGCTTGAAGCTATGGGGCCGTGTACAGAAATAAAAAAATCATATAAAAAAACAGAGTTAATAAATCCAACCATAGGAAGGGAAACAGTTGGTCATTTAAAAGGCCAAGGTGGAGCTGAATTCGGGATCACCGACTGAAAATTTCTTAACACGCTTCATTCCACACTTCAAATATATGTCTCTAATGTGTGTAGTCTCTTCATGACAAATCCACTTGGCGGTGAGAGTAAAATTCGAACCTAGAGCATACAGATGCCACCTCAACGCCTTCCCATTCCAAAACGGCAATTTATTAAATAACCAAAGTAAACGTTTGAATAAATACCCCAAGGGAAGTTTTACATCAAATATTTTAGATGCCCAACAGATGAGGCGGTCTTCATTCAGCTACCTTACGGCGAACAGTAAGCTGAAATTTGCATAGTGAAACTTTCGATGTTAACAGTGTAATGCGCCCGTGGAAAGGATACCAAACTAGTTGCTTAGCAACGGGCGAGAGCATTTAGTGAAACTGGCTTTCACTGATTTCTTGCCTCGAGCAACTTCTCAAACGAGAACAAGCGGAAACATACCGTTTACCGTTCTACGCAAACGCCGCAACGCTAAATCTCTTTGTTGTTCCGACTTTTCACCAAAGACATGTTTTCATTCCTGATTCTTCGAATTTTGGCAGGTCCATTTTGAAAAGACAGGACTACTCACAACATTATTCCATACTGACTCCTTGTGTCTAGCTTTACCAACAGATTCGGAAAGACGTGTGCACCCCTTATCCTCTGAAAAACGAAAGTGTATAAGCACAGACATTCAAAAGATGGCAGTCATTTCATTATTATATTTGCACGAGCAAATTAGCTTACTGAGCCTAAAGTGAAAACATAGGCAGTCAATGAATGCATGAGGCAACTGATAAGAGGAGACTTCAATAATAGGCACAAATGAGCTAATCAGTATCAGTATCATAAGACTAAAATGCTAAACCGGCAAATAAGTTATTTGATTCTTTTGCAAGAGGGCACGGTAACGAATCCTGCAATCCGATTGGTTCTTGGCGCGTTACCCTGTCGCTGGGTAGAGATAGCAAAATACAGACCGTGCACTCTTGGAAAGAAAGAAATAAATAAAATATATCTCATTGTGAAGTGGTGGTGAATTTAAGGATAATTTCAATTTACATGTTTTCATTCCACCATAGATACCATAGACTACACTTTCCTTTTTATTTTTAACTACTGCCCCTTTCGTAGGTAAAACAGTGGCGAAAGTATTTTTGCATCGATTTCATGAATGCATGAGAAGCGCCGGGAAAAAGGAAATAATGAAATGAAAATAAACTTTATTCAAGTGTCTGGTCGTTCTAGCGCTGGAGCACTAATTGGGGACATTGTAAGCTGAAATTAACAAATAACGCAAATCAAGTCAAATGTTGGTTGTTTGATGAGAGGGCAAACCGGAGTACCCGGAGAAAACCTCTCGGTGCAGAGTAGAGAGCCAACAAACTCACCCCACATATGACGCCGAGTCGGGAATCGAACTCGGGCCACACTGGTGGGAGAAGAGTGCTCTCGATCACCACTGCGCCATCCCTGCACAGAGAAGACAAGGCTTGGCGCATAACATTTCCAAGCCGTTACGATTTCGCCACATTCCATTCTGGATAAGGGTTGTGATCAATTCTTCAACAGGAAGCGAAGAAAAGAGAAAGCACTGGCTCGACTGTAATATGCAGAAGAAACCGATTACACAATGCTTTAACTCTCAAAAGAGTAGGCGAAGCATAAACTTGAATACTCCGGATATTCTGTGGACTTACTTTTCATAAGCTTTCGAGCTCTCATGAGCTCTTGGTCACATGACTGGTGTTGTTGGTGACGTCATCCTCGGAAGTAGGGGGAAAATTCGAAGGTTTCTGAGCGGCCCCCCTCCCTCTGTTCCTGAGGAGGTTGGTCCAGATGGGGGACAAGTTGTGGCGGCCTCCGTCCTTGTTGAGTGAAGGGCATAGAGTCCGAATGTAGATTCGAATGTACCTTCGAATTTCCCGCCTACTTCCGAGGATGACGTCACCAACAACACCAGTCATGTGACCAAGAGCTCAGGAGAGCTCGAAAGCTTATGAAAAGTAAGTCCGCAAAATATCCGGAGTATTCAAGTTTATGCTTCGCCTACTCTAATATTCCGGATAGATGAATCTTCACAGTACTAAGATTCAAAAGAGGTCATGTTGAATGGTTCACTACTCAAACCTGAATCCAAGACCTCCGGGTCTCACTGGCCACGTTTTAAGAAATTAAAATGCCTATGGGACAACGACAATAATGGGGACACTAACTCACTCTTACAACATGATGATAAAAAAGCTTCGCTTGGGTTACCTTGACAACACACAAGAAATAATACGCTTACCAATTTTTTCGATGAACACATTGTCATAACATTGATTAACGCCTGAAAGGGGAGAGGATTAGATTTTCAATCACGGGCAAGGACTTGCTTTTCAAAAGAAAAAATACATGGAAACGTTACCATCAAGAAAGGTTCACCTTTGAAATGTCAACTATAAGTCTAAATTCATCGTGTCTATACTCCAGACAATTGTCTTCTAACTTTGTTGATAATGAGTCCAACAGTTCCTGAAGACAGAAGACATTGCATTGCTAAGAATCTTTTGTCTATTGGAGATGATTGGTTTAAAAATCTAGGAGAGGCTACTGCCCTGGAATGGCAAATGTTCACTTCTGCTTTCCGTCCGTCAGTGCTTAGATCCCCAATAATTCCTATCAACAGTCACCTCTCGTTCCAGTGGCCACCCTTGGGATTACTATCAAGCTCAATGTGTTTTAGCAAGGTATGATGGATGTGACCAGGATATCCAGAAAATAATAAGAATTAAACGTGCAAAACATCACGGTAGTGCACCACCAATCAAGTGAATCTCTAGGAATCGTAGCCTGCTTGCAGGCGGTAATTTTGCATTTCGGTCGCCACATTGGACGATGTGGAAGTCCCCCTCACTTTGTCATTCGTCCCAGATCTTTCCACCCGTCCAATATGGCCAGCAAAAAAAACATTACCGCCTGCAAGCAGGCTATAGGAATCGGAGACGCTTTCTTCACTGCAGCCAATACACTATACCAGAAGTCTATGAACCTTGGATTTCAATTCAACAGAAGGCAATCCCAGAACCCTCTTAAGTCTTTTTCACTCTCCAACAGGACTACACTGTATAGGGCACATGTTCTCATATTAATAATCATAAAATTATTCAAAACGATGGAAAAATGATAAAACTAAAAAATACACACCAAACCTTTATAAATGACATAAAGTTCTGTTCTGCAAAGAAAAAAGGAATAGCAAGCACTTGAAAATTTATTACTTCACGTCTGTGATGGTAGACAATGTCGGTTCCACAACACTGGGAGTGAACAAAGGAAACAGCGCAAAATACACTGTCACAAATTCTCACCTACTGAGAAGACAGAGGACATACTTCATATTAACTCTCAGCATATATTTGAAGCTGCAAAATCAAATGCACAAGAATTAAGCTTACACTAAGTGCTTGCTGCTTTGATTACAGTTACATGTACCAGTATAATACTCACTCAATTCACTGCTTGCACAAATCCCATAAAATAGTTCATCTTGGAGGGTTATTTGCATTAAAACAATGAATATCCAGTTCACAGAAGCATGATACAGTCCCAAGAGTATTTAACTCACCTTGTTTTTGGGTAAAGAACCCCCAAAACGAATTGTATTATCATGGGATTGTGCAAGTAGTGAATACAACATGGATGGGTGCTTTTTTTTTGTTTTGAAATACTGCTGCGTTAATTTACCAGTATTCTCCCACGAGTTGGTGTGATGCCTCCTGGATGTCACAGACAAAACAATTAATTCTTTGATTGCACCTGACTTCACGACGGCCATGTTGGTGAAAAGAATAATAGCAAAAAAGTTTTTGTCTTTTTGACATAGTGTCAATTAAAGAATTGAAAGTCAAAACAAATCTCCTCTAAAAACATTCCACCCCTTATCAACATTTACCTGAAGACAGTAGGAAAATTTTCCTTTTCTACCCTCTCAACAAGCAACAAATACATGAAACAGCTCAGGCCAAGCAAAGGAAATATTTTTTCTACAAAATTTCAGAAGAACAAAGATGTTAGGCTACCTACAGTACAGCTGTAAGTTATATCTGAGTTACACGAGTTTACATGTAGATTATGGATGTGACGGATAACTGTTATTGCAAAGTATTGGTTTCTCAAAGAAGGGCAGAAAAGTGAAGAAAAATTGTATCCAATTGCTGGTTGCACAAATTTAGAGAAATCTGAACCTCTAAAGAGCCTTATATCATACAGAGGACCATTCAGTCACAACTACAAACAAGATAACCATGTCTTTATTTAGTTTCACAGGGACCACTTTTTATGCCACAATTCAAAAATATTTTTTGCTAGTTTAGTTCAATTAAAGAAATCAGTAATAATCAAGAACTTAAGAAATAGAGAAATCTCACAATAGACCTCCTTAGCTTGTACATTTTGTTTTCCCATTTCAGACCACGTGATGTTACTCTAGGGAAAACTTTCTTTCAAATGTCGTCCTATGCAAATGAATATGTACACATAACTTATGAAAAAACAAAAGGAAAATTCCCTTGAGAACATCACGTGGTCTGAAATGGCAAAACAAAACGTACAAGCTAAAGAGGTCTATTACATGTAGTTCAAAGGCATTTTTTCCCTGGTTTATGATTATGCAGGAAATGTAGATCTTAACAACTGTTATTGAAATCCAAAAAGAAAATTGTGGGTAACCACGCATTTTTCAAAGGTAATTCATGAATAATATTTGTAAAAAGCATATACAAGCAATGTATGGTGTTCTTTCTCAAGTTGAAGCTTAATTATCTTTAAGAAAAATGCATGGTTACTGCCAATTTTCTTTTTGGATACCAAGAGTACTTACTACAATCAACTTTCTCCGGATAGTTTTAAATCGCGCAAAAATATCCCAGTATTAGTAAGCATCACCAATAGGAAACTGGAATGTCTCAAGATGCGCAGAACTTTGTGCAATAACAATAGTAGGCACTGTCCTTAAAAAATACTTTGGTTTACAGTTTACCGTCACTTTATAACTATTTTTGGCTGGACTATTTTTATTACTCTTTCTTCAAGATATTTAGAACTAGTCTTATTACCATTATTGCATAGACCGAATGCATAAATGGCGGCCAAAAAAATATTCTTTTGTTTATGTGCTTATTAGACTCACTAGCCTCGGTCTCAAGCAACATTTCTTTTGTATTTTGTCCATGCAAACGAGGCTAGTGAGGCTAATTAGCACATAAACAAAAGAATATTTTTTTGGCTGCCATTTATGCATTCGGTCTATTAAAATGATAATAACAAAACTAACTTTATTGTTTAGCAGTATACAAATTTATATTTTACCTTTCTCCTCAGCAGTTAGACTCCAGTTTGATGGAACAATTTCATCTCCACACGTTCGCCCAGTTTTCCATCCATATTCCATGAGGTAAACTGACACATACGAATCGCCAATCATTTGGATAAACTCCTATAAATAACAAGGAATGTAAAATCCTTCAGGGACAGTGTAGAACGTCCCATGCCATGATTATTGTGGGTGTTAAAGGCTGTGGAAAGAGAAGTCATTTCTACAACTTGCGTCAAAGTTGTTTGAAGCCCAAGTAGCCATGATCTTGGTTAGCAATAACTATACCTACCGATTGCCAAAAAATTATTGGGAGAGCTTTTAAAGTGGGTGTATTGCTTGACAGAGAAGAGAGATAGAGGGCTATCCAAGGACAGAATTTGATAGAAGTAAAACCAGAAACTCATAAGGGTTGAAACATGTAACGGCCCCTTTTGTGCTGGGAAACAAGCTTCTGAATATTCAATAAACATTCAATCAATCAGTTCGCACTGAATATTCGGAAGCTGTGAACGCGCGTTATACGTTTCAACCCTTATGGGTTTCTGGTAAAACTAATGCCTCTTCATAGTTTGGGAGAAGTGATCTTTGAAAAATAACATTATTCTGGTCTGTGGGTCAGATCAGCACAGCTTAATACCACTCAAAAGGGGCAAGCTGGCAGTGATACAAATTTGAATCCTGGGGTAACTACAAAAGATAAAGAAATCTCAAATGGGTATTTTTAAGCTAAACATTTAATTTAGCAAACCTCACTGTCTGAAAGTTAGGTTCATATAAAAATTATAATGATATTATTTCAATTTACCTGACCATGTGAAAAATAACCTTTAGCAGCTACATGTACATTAAAAACAAGATTGAGTACCTCAATCATTATTTCAATCATCAATTTGAAATTTAGTTAAGTGCAAATTTGTACCGGCTACACATTATGACATTTATATGAAATGGTGTACACGGTCCATTTGTGAGCATCTCATTTTCTAATGACCCATTTGAACTTGTAGCTGATTACCATAATTTCACATGCAAACATCCTGAATGGTGATACCAAAGTGATCAATTTCTCCATTGTATGTAAATTCTGACTATCCTCCCTGTCATCACAGTCAAACATTTCCACAGCATCTTTTGCCAGATCCAAGAAAACCAGAGGATAATTGAGCAGTTGAATCAAGCTATAAAGAGCAATAAAAGATTCCAAAACACTTACAGCTAGTAGTAGTAGTAGTAGTAGTAGTAGTAGTAGTAGTAGTAGTAGTAGTAGTAGTAGTAGTAGAAGTAGTAGTAGCAGTTTTGTTTATTGAAACCTCTAGCAGAAAAATCTGAATTACAGGTCTGGTCAGATATAACTATACGAATAAATGGATACTTATAAATGCTGAATACGATAAATATACATAAATAATACAAACTACACTAATAAACACATTACGTTGAGTCAGTAGTGTATTTGTTTGTGACAAAATCATCCAGATTAAGCTGCGCAATGAATTCATGACAAGCCGCTGATCTACGATCTTGAAGGGTTGATATACCGGCTAAATTTAAGGCCTCGCTATAGGTGGAGCCAGGAAAGATAAATGCGAGCGCACATTTTTGTATTCTTTCTAGCGAATCTGATAAATATTGCGGCAACGCAGCAAACACAACACATGCATATTCTAGTATAGAACGCACGACCGAACAATACACCATGAGACTATTATGCGCGGATACGCCACATCGCCTAAGTTGCCTTAGGCGTATTAAAGCCTACGGTTGGCTTTCTTCTGTAACAGGTACATGTATAAAGCTTTCAAGTTATACTGTACGTTGTAAATTTTAAATCTAAATTTATTCATGTATTATCACTATTTGCGCCTTTTGATCTCTTTTCAACTTATTGTGTGGCATATTGCATTTGGACCATTTGCATGCATTTGTTATGGACTCAAGAGGGGCAACATTTTGACCACTGTGATGATGAATATTGTTTTTGATAAGAGTACAGACAACGCTGAACCACTCTCCATTTGTTAAATCTAAAGGCATTCAGATAAGCTTATGCAGGGGTCAGAATACCCAGCAAAATGTGCCCTTTGCCAGCTTATTTTGAAAACCCTGTTGAGGAGCCACAAATTTAGGGGCTTCTTATTTAATACTTTAAGAAATGACCAAAAACTCCAAACAACATTTTCATAGTCCTTGAACAAAACAACATACCATTGAAGAATCTCCTGTTGCACGCTGGTGATGTAAGAGTCAAGAGAGGACTAGCAATTTAAGCAAAAATGAAAAAAAAAAATAAAAAAAGGAGTATTAACATTCTCTGTTTCTGGTGAATAATTTCAAAAATTAAATGAGTTTGGTTATGACACTAGATTAAGTATTAAATAACAAACACCAGGTAAGATGAGGTTTAACTTGCATTTTAATGAGCTAGTTCTGATATACCACTTAAAAGAATAAAAGGCCCTGGCCAGAGATCAAATCCCATGGCAATGTACACTTGTAAAATGTTTTTGTTTAATGATGTAGTTTATTTTCTCCCATGACCTTAAAAGTTTTCATTATAATTTTATGGCTAGTGTTTCTGGCCAGCCATGTAACACATCCTCTGATTGGCTAAGAGCAGCTAAGCGCTAGGGCATTACTCTCCCATAATGCCCACGAGCCGATTATGGATTATGCAAATTAGTTTTATCCCCTTTAGGACCATTCTTTTAGCCCTATAAATAAACACCTTACTAGTAATAACCCAGAGTGAGGTGGTTACAGCAACACCTCAAACCTCAGCCTAGCTGTTTTGATCTCAGTTTGAGATTTTGCTATTAAAATGTCACCTCACTCTCGGTTATTAAGTAGTTGACTGCTTGGACCAATGTTTGGCTCAGTTTGTTGAACATCAGACTCCTGTGTAGGAGATTCGGCTGGACCAACACTCACGGTCTTTAAAATAATTTAAATAACTGAGAAGAAAGTGCTGCCTTTGTAGTCGTATATTATTATAGCCCTTACAATCATGTGTCCAAGAAGACTTGAAAGTCTTAGTGAAGATATCATAATAATTATTACTACATCCTCAATCATTAGACTTTCAAGTCTTCTCAGATAAGGACAGTTTGGTCACTATGAACCAACTTCTATTAAAGCCCCATCTGACGATCCTTGTTCATACACTCTTTAACTCTGAGGGAATTGTTAAAAATCCTACATACTACCGGTTATTTGAAAATAGTAGGGCACAGAGGTCCTGTTCAATTTGTAATGGTGTGGTCTGTTGTTCTATATAGGGGCATCTTTATAGGTTCCCTCAGCGATTGTAACCTGCATAACAAGAAGTCTCGCCAAAAACCCCAAACAGAATTTTAAAATTAGCCCTGAAAGGCCCCAAGTGGAGGGGCGTTACTAAACACAGGAACGGAACGGAATATACTGGAATAAACCAGAATATGCCGGAATGAGGCGGAATAACACAGGAATGAAACGAAATGAACAAGAATGGTACCGGAATATACTGGAACGAGCTGGAATGACACCAGAATGAGGCGGAATGACAACCAAGTAAAGCAGAGCATACCGGAATGCGCTGACCGATTTTCGGTTGTTTCAGTCAGCTTGTGTTGTGTCACGTGATTCCCTAAGGGAATTGCATTTGTT
Source organism: Montipora efflorescens (assembly GCA_014634505.1). Lineage (NCBI taxonomy): Eukaryota > Metazoa > Cnidaria > Anthozoa > Scleractinia > Acroporidae > Montipora > Montipora efflorescens. The sequence continues at coordinate 916,261 of BLFP01000134.1, forward strand.
TTTGCCTTTTGTCACATTTGGAATACTTCAATCACGAGAAAATTTTGACAGGTATATCTGTCGCCAAATGAATAATTATTTGTTGTGGAAGTAATATTTTTTTCGTGAACAAATACAGTAGCAAGAGAAACAGAATGTTATTCCAATTGTTTTTGTCTATGGATCTCGGAAGAGGCTTTCACTGTGCGAGTCAGAAAACCCGTGAACATTTTTATTTCATTCTGACAGGTCAATGGTGTATTGACCAATCAAAATCAAGTTCAGCGAACCACAAACTAGTTACATGTACCGTTGCTGCTTGCCTGCTTCCCACAACCAACACGTGATGGAAGTATAGGGAAATAGATTCACGCAAACGGGCAGAAGACTTTTTTTTCTCTTCCCCATTGTTGGCAATAATGCCATCCAACCTGAATGCAGTGCATCCTTGTTTGAAGAAAGAAGTCAGAAACACAGAAAAAAGATCGATCGTTGATAATATATTTACATGAAGAATTGTGAGAACATATCGTGACTCGTTCCAAACCTTGTTACTTCAGAGTCCCCTTTAATGTAAACTGTTTTTTTTTCTGTCAGTCTCTCTGTTCTGCAACACTAATTCATTCACAGTCTAGAATGATAAAAAATAATTCTGGTCCATGCTAATCAGCTTAATTCTGGTGTCCTTCTGGTTTATTCTGCCTTGTACTGTCGTCATTCCGCCTTGCTTCGGTATATTCCGGTCTCTTCCGGTAATTCCGCTTTATTTGTGTCATTCCGCCTCATCCTGGTGTCATTCCGGCTTGTTTCGGTATATTCCGGTACCATTCTTGTTCATTCCGTCTCATTCCGGTGCCATTCCGCCTCATTCCGGCATATTCTGGTTTATTCCTGGTATCTTCCGTTCCGTTCCGTTCCTGTGTTTAGTAATGCCCCCAAGTGGAGTGGTGATCAAAACAATGTACTCCACTTTACTTCACTTCTTTGAGCATCAAACTGTATATCAGGTCATGACACAAACTACCATGCTGGAGGTGGTGCGTTCACACCCCAACCAAATAAACGCTCACTCCATACAAGGGAATAAAATAAGCATAAATAATTTCTGGGCCAAAAGAGTTTAATTGTTGGTTCAAGCAATTATTTTAAAACTGTTAATTCTCTCAAAGCTGACTGGCATACCACCTTTTTAAGACTGGATGTTTGGATGCTAACTTCTTGTAACAAAGGCCTGAGAAAGTCCTGCAAATGCTCCAAGACTGACTTCATCACAAGACTGGTCCTTTCTTCATCCTTGTCTGACTTGCTTGCAATCAATTCCTGTGGCAGCTGAACACTTGCTATATGCTGCACAATGCATGGCAACACCATGCTAACAATTTTAAACTTTTTCTCCTTTAACTTGTTGATTGCTGATGAAAAAGATATAAAACGTGATTAAAAGTTTGACCAACAAGCAACCCAAATGAACACCAAATGATGCTATCAAACCAGTTTAAAAAATGTAATGAAGAACTGTCATTTATTACAGAAGGATTGAATGATGTCCATTTTTAAGGGTTCAGGTCACAATACATGTATGTGTTGTAGTTTGGAATTTTTTTCAGGTCAAATTTTTTTAAACCCAGGTTAAAATTTTCCACCTAGTTCATAATATTTAAACTAAGTAATTTTTTTTTACCTAGGTTATTTATCAACTGTCTAAAAAGGGCTTTTATTTATGGGGTGTAGTTTAAAAAATAGGGGCCTGGTTTTTTGGGGGGGTCTAAAAAGAATAGTACACACAAAAAAAAAAGCAAGAAATTTGCCCTTCCCTCCTTCACAAGAGTCAAAACACAGGAATAGCATTGGATTACTCCAAACATATTACATTTTCGCGTGCTTGCAAAATGGCAATTAATCAGTAATTTCCCGATGTATTTAGAACAGATACACATAAATATTTATCAATAATATTTGCATGCACTTTTGCAATTATGTATGAAAACAAGAATAAACACAAATACAAATGAATAGTAGAATATATGTTTTATTAATCTACAGCAAACTCTGAGAATTAAAATGGCTGATTCCCCTTTGACAACTGTCACCGTTCATACATGACTATTCCATAGAACATCACTGGTATGTTGTGTCCCAAACCTAACCCTGAAAGCTAACCATTTGAAATTAGTGCTTAACCCTAATCACTAAACCCAGAGAAATTATATACCCTAGGTTAAAAAAATTTTAACCCCAAAATTTAGGTTAAAAAAATTATAACCTAGGTTAAGAAAAATTTAACCTATAATTTAGGTTCAAAAAATTATAACCTAGGTTAAAAAAATTTGACCTGAAAGTAAAATTTAACTGCAACATATGCATTTTGAATCATGGCTTTAGATGATTCATAAAGATCTTTGGCCAAAACAGTCATATGGAATTCCTTTCCCAATGAAATCAATGTTACATGAAAAACCAGACGATTCTGAACGGCCAACATATAAGGAAAAAGGAATGTACATGCATGTATACTAATAAACTCAACAAACATGGATCATTACTTTTTCCAAGTTATTTGCACAGTGTTAAAAATACAATACGTATAATTCCTTTTTGAATACCAACCCATGTAAAGCGTACATCGTTGAGTTTGTTGAGTTTAATATGTTATTGATGGTTTCTACTGTTTTGTGATATTCTATTGACCATTATTAGCAGGCCTTTGAATAAAAGCAAGGCTCGAGTTGACCTTGTTTTGATGCAAATTTCATTGTTTTTCTTATGTAAATCACATTGTTGCAATGCTAACAAGTTTCTATTTACATAAGAAACGTAATGAGGTTTGTATGAAAACAAGGCCAACTCCAGCTTTTATTCAAAGGTCTTATATTAAATTGAGCACAGAGCTGTAAAAATAATGGTCTATTTCTAATGGGTTCTGTCTGCCTCTTGACTTGAAAGACCTGATTTAACCAGGACCCTTAACGCATATAGACGATTGCACGCACGTTTGACAATATATTCACAATGGTAGCGCCACGACAAGTCAGACGCAATGTACACCCCTAGTATCTTATGGGTAGAAACCTGCTCTATGGGCAAGCCATTGATGACTATTGGGGTTGTTGGAAAGGGCTTCAATGTACATGTACCTGAGGAAATCAATAAGCATATCATTCTTTACATTTAGGGCCATTTAACCGCATGCCACGTTCTGCTGAGAAAGTGCCGATTTCATTTGCTATTATTGGCAGCATGCTGAATGAATACCTCTGAATAATCTCAACTCTTGTTTATAGGTCATGTACATACTTTACTCTTACATGTAGATTCCAGTTGTACTAGTTAACTTATTCTGAGTAAACGCTTTAAACGGGGACATAGTTTTTTCACGCTGTTAGCTTAACCCTTTAAGCCCCGAGGGGTTCCCCATTGACGAGTAAAATCGTCTGGCGTTAGACAGAGTAAAATCTATAAGTGCCATTTGGCACTATCGGGGCTGAAAGGGTTAAACGGGGACATAGTTTTTTCACGCTGTTAGCTTAACCCTTTAAGCCCCGAGGGGTTCCCCATTGATGAGTAAAATCGTCTGGCGTTAGACAGAGTAAAATCTATACCGGTAAGTGCCATTTGGCACTATCGGGGCTGAAAAGGGTTAATAGAGCTTTTTGCACATATGGCGGCCATTTTGATTTCTATCATTTCAAATAGCTATTATGGGATGCCCACGGGACAAATACAGATTAATTTGCCCCATGAGCATCCCATAATGTCTTTCGAAACAATAGAAATCAAAATGGCTGCCTTATCTACAAAAAGGTCTATTAGAGATGTTTGTTTTAAGATTTGTGTTGGAACAAATTTTGCGTTTAACTTAATTAAAGTTAATAATTGGGCACATTGTTTACAAAAATTTTGTGTTAATTTAATGTACTAATAATTTGTAAACCTAACTCTTGGAAATTCAAGTTAAGTTTTAAATTTTTCCTTCACGTTGTCAATGTGTATCACTAATTTCCTATAATAAGGTGCAGTGTACAATGTAATTGACAAGTCAGGAATTGTACTTCTTAAAACAGACCATAATGAATTATTATGAATATGTACATCATAAAGATTAACAACCAAAAGCTTTTTAATACCAACCTGTTTTGAGTGTATTCAACAAAACACTAAACTTCTCTAAATGTATGAGTGGCTCAGAATCAAGCTGCTCTAAAACTCCTATACAGACTTCCTTTGCACTACATCTCTGTCAAATAACAATCAATTCATCACCAAGATTATTAACATTGAAGTCACACTAAATCTATCAGAGTAAATGGCACCACCAGATCGCGTCTGTGGGAGGCGCGGTTGCCTCATGGTTAGTGCGCTCGACTCCGGATGGAGTGGTCCGGGTTCGGGGCCTGGCCGGGGACATTGTGTTGTGTTCTTGGGCAAGACACTTAACTCTCATGGTGCCTCTTGTGATATTATGAAGTAGTGATCAATACCGCTGACATAATATCGCAAACTCGTAGAGAAACGTTTCGGTGACGTTCTTGTAAGTTTACTTGAGTTTTCGCTAAGACTGTTTAGTTGAGTTTGCTCGTTTTGAAGCTAAGGACTAACACATGGTGTCAGAAGTTAGTGGATGACGCTGTTTGCCGACCGTATTTGTGAAATATTTGTATTGTGAAAACCTTGGTTTGTTGCTGTTCGCATAAATCGAAACCGCGTGGTGTAAAATGGCGGCCGGGCGTCTGTTAAACCCACCGGATCATCTGCAGCTTTCAAGTGGAAATGTATCTCAAAATTGGAAAAGATTTAAGCAAAAGTGGAATAACTATGAGCTAGCTATCGGAATAGCCAGAAAAGAAGATCCCATTCGAGTAGCAACTTTTCTCACTGTGATTGGCGACGAAGCCCTAGATGTTTACAATGCATTCACGTGGGACAGTGACGCAGACAAAGTCAAAATGGATAAAGTTCTAGAGCATTTTGAGCAGTACTGTGAGCCTCGCAAGAATACAATCTACGAGAGGTATTTATTCTTTTCGCGTGGACAGGAAAGTGGGGAGCCCATTGATAAATATGCCACTGTTCTACGAAACATGGCAGACTCTTGTGAATTTCAAGATTTGAAAGATTCGTTGATACGCGACCGCATCGTGTTTGGAATCGCTGATCACAACGTGAGAGAGCGTTTGTTGCGAGTCCCAGATTTGACGCTGAATAAAGCTCTAGAACTTGCACGAGCTGCCGAAGCAACCCAAAGCCAGTTGAAACAAATGCAAAACTTGCACGAGGTTAATGCAGTAGGGAAGAAGAAAGAAAACTTCTTCCGAAAGAAACAAGAAGAGAAGAAAAAATCAGCCAACGGCAGTGCTCAGCAGATCGACTGCAAATTTTGTGGCAGGAAACATGTACCAGACAGATCAAAGTGCCCTGCATATGGCCAACAGTGCAACAAGTGTGGAAAAAGAAACCATTTTGCTGCGAAGTGTACAGGAGGAAGGCAGTCCAGTCGTAATTTACATGCCAATCAGAATTTGAATTATGTGCAAGAAGATTCAGATGGGAGTCAATTTGAAGAGTATACTATTGATGTCATAACTTATCAAGTCAGTGCTGTGGAAGAAAAGAAACACCCAAAACAGTTGTTTACATCAGTCAAAGTAAACAATGCTAAAGATGTTACATTTCAGTTGGACTGTGGAGCAACTTGTAATTTGCTATCACTAAAAGAATTCTCAAGCATTATGGGGGATCCCAAAGATCTGTATTTGAGGAAAACATCTGCAACACTCAAGATGTACAATGGAACCACTATGACTCCACTTGGAAAGTGCACTCTCAAATGTGCCAAAGGTGAGATGAGTACAGATGCAGATTTTTTTATAACTAATGAGGATGTCAGGCCTATATTGGGTGCTGAGTTATGTCAGGAACTGAACTTAATCAAGGTTATGGCAAGTGACATTTCAGAGTCAGAAACTGTGAATGCAGTAAATGACAAGGTTCAAACTGCCCACATTGTTCTAACCAGAGATCAAATTTTGAAACAGTACAGTGATGTTTTTGAGGGATTAGGGTGCATGGATGGCCCATACCATATGGAACTCGATGAAACTGTAAAACCTGTTGTCCACCCCCCTAGGAAAGTCCCTGTAGCACTAAGAGACCGTTTAAAGGAAGAACTGGACAAATTAGTCAGAGAGAAAGTTATCGCCCCCGTTACAGAACCTACAAATTGGGTGTCTAGTTTGGTTCTAGTAAACAAGCCAGAGAAGTTAAGAATTTGTATTGACCCACAAGATTTAAACAGAGCCCTGCTGAGAGCCCATTATCCTCTCCCCACCATTGAAGACGTGGCAACTAGGCTATGTAAGGCTAAAGTCTTCTCAGTTTTGGATGCAAAGAATGGATTCTGGCAAGTTCAGCTAGACAAACCGTCGTCACTCTTGACCACGTTTAATACACCTTTTGGCCGTTATCGCTGGCTTCGCTTACCATTTGGAATCAAATCAGCCCCAGAAGAATACCAGCGAAGAATCCATGAAAGCCTACAAGGTCTGAAAGGTATAGAAGACATTGTAGATGACATACTCTGTGTTGGTGAGGGTGACACCTATGAAAACGCAGTTAAGGATCATGACAGAAACCTAATTGCACTCTTGGAGAGATGTCGTGAGAAGAATATCAAGTTGAATCCAAAGAAGTTACAGTTGAGAAAGCAAGAAGTGCCCTACATCGGTCATGTACTGACCCCTGATTGGCCTCAAGCCGGATCCAAGTAAGGTCAAGGCAATTGTAGAAATGCCTACACCTTCAGACAAGAAGGCCGTGCAAAGGGTGCTTGGAATGATTACGTATCTTGCGAAATTTCTGCCTAACCTGTCTGATGTGACGGAGCCGTTGAGACGTTTATTAGACAAAGATGTGCAATGGCACTGGAACGATACTCACGAGAAAGCATGGAAGCAAGTGAAACAATTGATCACAAGAGAACCAGTGTTGAAGTATTTCGACCCCAGTAAAGAAGTAACACTGCAATGCGATGCATCGGAATCTGGACTGGGTGCTGTCATACTGCAAGAGGGTCAGCCTATAGCATTCTCGTCAAGAGCGCTTACCAGTACTGAAAGAAATTATGCTCAAATAGAGAAAGAGCTGCTCAGCATAGTTCACGGGTGCACACGCTTTGACCAGTACGTTTATGGTAGGCCAATTACAGTACAGACGGATCACAAGCCGCTAGAGAGCATTTTCAAGAAATCTCTGCTTTCGGCCCCCAAAAGGCTCCAAAGAATGTTATTACAGCTCCAGAGGTATAGCTTGAATATAGTGTACAAGCCTGGAAAGGAACTATTCATTGCTGATACACTCAGTCGAGCATTCCTTCCCAATAAGCCGAGTACAGAAGAGTTGAAGTCGGAGGTTTTATCAGTCAAACAGGAAGAGCATCTAATCAAATCCATTGAAGAGATCAACATGGTCGAGTTTCTGTCAATCACAAGTCAACGCCTTGTTGATCTCAGAAGAAAAACTGATCTTGACGAAGGTCTTCAGCAGTTGAAACATATTATCAAGATTGGTTGGCCAGAAACAAAAGAAGAAGTCCCATCAGAAATCAGGAGATATTTTGACTTCAAAGAAGAGCTCAGCATCCAAGATGGTATCCTCTTCAAAGGAAATCGAGTAATAGTACCTGTAGCGCTAAGGCCCCACATGATCACGCAAGTACACTCAAGCCACCTTGGTATTGAAAGTTGTTTAAATAAAGCAAGAGATGTCCTGTTTTGGCCTGGCATGACCGCAGAGATCAGGGACTGTGTTTCTAAGTGCGAAACATGTAACACTTATCAGACAAACCAGCAGAAAGAACCACTCATACCTCATGATCCACCTAAACGTCCTTGGTCTCATGTTGCAACAGACCTTTTCAGTTTTGACAACAAGGAGTGGTTCATCATCGTTGACCACTGGTCAGATTACTTTGAACTGAACCAATTATCCAGTACCAACTCAAGCTCTGTTATCAAGTCTCTCAAGAATCAGTTCGCACGCCATGGCATACCTGATACTCTGTATTCTGACAACGGACCACAGTTTGCTTCCAGAGAATTCAAAGAATTTACATCCGCCTGGCATTTTGACCACCAAACGTCTTCACCACACTATCCACAATCAAATGGCAAGATTGAAAATGCTGTTAAGACAGCCAAGAAGTTACTAACCAAAGCAAAGGCAAGTGGACAAGATCCATACTTGGCCATTTTGGACTGGCGAAACACACCTTCACCCAGTATTGGATCATCACCAGTACAAAGATTATTTGGACGACGTACAAAGACACTGTTACCTACAGCAGGAACTTTGTTACAGCCAAAGATCGTGGAGGGAACTGAAGGCAAGCTCAAAGAAAGAAAGACGAAACAAGCACTGTTTTACAACAAAGGAACAAAAGAGCTTCCTGTGCTTCAACCCGGAGACACAGTGCGCATGAAACCGCTGCCATCAGACAAAGAAAAGCTGTGGAGAAAGGGATCTGTTGTCAAACAAGTGGCACCTCGCTCCTACGAGGTAGATCTTCAAGGAACTATGTTCAGGAGAAATAGAAGACACTTGGTAAAGACCAAGGAACCATCGCCACAGTTGGATTTGGAATCCCAAGAAAACCTGCCAGCTAGTAGTACCCCTTTACCTGTGGAAGGACCACCTGTGGTGCAAACAAGATCTGGTAGAATCATTCATAGACCAGGACGACTACGAGATTTTGTTTGAGGAACGTTGTTTAGGACTTTGAACTGTCATCGTCTGATTGCGTGCTTTATGGTGAATAACTTTTTTTATGAGAAGGGAGATGTGATATTATGAAGTAGTGATCAATACCGCTGACATAATATCGCAAACTCGTAGAGAAACATTTCGGTGACGTTCTTGTAAGTTTACTTGAGTTTTCGCTAAGACTGTTTAGTTGAGTTTGCTCGTTTTGAAGCTAAGGACTAACACACCTCTCTCCACCCAGGTGTATAAATGGGTACCAGCGTAATGCTGGGGGTAACCCTGCGATGGATTAGCATCCCATCCAGGAGGGAGTATAAATACTCCTAGTCGCTTCATGCTACGGAAACCGGAGATAAGCGCCGGCCTGATGGGCCTTCCTAGGCTCGTAACAGAGACTTTACCTTTACCAGATCGCTTCTATTAATTTTTTGAAACTGAATGTACATTTTTTTGAATGTCATTTCAAAAAGCACTCCATGCAAGTGGTTTAGTTGAGAAAAGTGCTTCGTGCAGTTTGCAGAGAATTGCAATAGACTAAAGAGAAAATGAAAGACAAAACATTGGTTGTCCACAACTCAGAGTTTCATGCCTATGCGATCATTGATCATCACTTGTCTGTAACTCAGAAATGTGGACAATCAATGTTTGGTCTTTGATTTTATCTTTTAGTCTGTATAATTAATTTATATGGTTATGAGAGAAGTACTTTATAATTATACTGTGCGAACCGGAAATGGCAACACTAAATGAACTACAAATACAATGCACATGTACATGTACATTATATCAGCCCAAATACCACTTCTGTTTTATCCTCTGACCTCAGCAATAACCTTGAGAATCCTGTTGCATTCTTGAATCCGATCTACAGTTAATTGAGTATCATCATCAAATGCTTGACAAATAATTCCAATAAGTTCCCAACCAACAAACAGCAAAGCATCCTGTAATAAGTGAGACATTCAAGTTAAACTGAAAACTCTGCAAGGTTAGGGGAGAAGCAAGACAGAAACTAGTCCATGGAAGAAATAAAATACTTTTTTAAAAACAGCAAAATGAAGTTCGGTCTCTAACATTAATTAATTAATGTTCTATTTCTTTCTTCTGTTTTCTGTCTCATCATCATTAATTTTTTTAAATGTGTATCAAGTAAAAAATTGTTGAAAATTTCAGCCACAGAAACACCAGTCACGTTCTGTTGCACACAAGCCACCATGTTGTTACTGTGCTACATTCCTCACACCAGTCCCTCAAATCTCTCTACTGAGTCGCATTTTTTTCGCCCGCAATACGTATTTTATGAGAAACAGCAAGAAAACGTGGCGGCTTGCGACGTTATGGAGACCTATGGAGGTAGTTAACGGGAAAACTCCTTTCATTTTTATTTCAAAAACATCGGCAGGATAAAAAGTAAGACACTTGTTGGCAAACGGCTCTGAACTTAATAGTAGGTCGCCCACTGGCCACCAACTGTGAAATTCTGGTTGCCAGTACTCAATTTTTAGTTGCATTGGCGACCAGGAAGGCGCAATTTTAGACCCTGTACTGTAGATCAATGATCAAGGTTAATTAACAGCCATTGCATGCCACAGAGAATTACTCATTTGCGCAAAAATATTTTAAAGATACTTTCCCTGGTTAACACTCCTTAATAAAATCAATCTAAAAAAAAAGCATCCTACAAACCTCATAATCTGGGTGAGCCAAAGACTCAACAAGTTCTCTCCATTTGCCATTATCAATGCATTTCTTTGAAGCAACTAAGATAAGGTGGGAACTAGGCTCATCTTTGCACTGAATTAAATAAGGAATTAAAATAATTGATTCATTAGAGAAACAACACAGAGTTGGAACTCTTTTACGCTCTTCAGATTCCAAGACTTTCTCTAGCTTTCCATGACCTAAAGTTTTGCTGTCAAGGAAGAAAATTGTCAAAACTGTCCTTATTTTAGGATATTTTCTGACATAATGTGCCGATCAACTCAAAACTTCAACACCCCCCTTTTTCCCCCGCGAAAAGCCCAGGCATTTGAAGTTTTGAAGATTAGATTGTTCAAATTCCCACCCCCTCTGGCCAAAATGGTGTTCAAATGCCGTACCCTATTGCCCTATCGTCGGATTTGTCTGTCATACCGACACTAAAGAACAATCGTCATCGGCTCCTCCTGTCCTTAATAAAGACATTTCGAAGGACTTTTCTTTAAGCCAATCGCACACAAATTCTATATCTCTTCCTTTAAACTCTTCAATCTCGTCCAAACACGTGCTTTATACATGAAGCTGTTAGCAACTTCGGTGCCCGAAAAAAAAATCATTTGAAACCTGACACTTCTGGTTCAATTTTCCCCACCCCATGCAGGCAAAGGTCAAATCCCCCACTCCCCGGGCACAGAAGATAGTCAAATGCCCGAGGTTTGCCAGTGGGGGGGATGTTGAAGTTTCGATTTGATAGTAATAAATTGAATAAATCATTTTTTTAAAATAAATTAACAGCCTCTGTCAGCCAAACTTCCGATTGCTTGATAGAAACTCGTCTGTATTTCACTTTAGCGTTGCTTTGACGGCTGCAATAATTAATTATAGCCTACCATGCCATTTCATTTATAATTATAATTTCATTTCATTTCATTTTCATTTTCATTTATTTATTCGCCATAAGGGGTACAAGAGAGAGAAGAAAAAAAAAAAGTCTTACTGTTTACAATCTCATGGCGAAGAAGCCCAAAAGAAGCCAGCAGGCTTATAGAGAATGGGCTCCCTCAGATAAATAAATAGAACAGAATTTTAATTTTATGAGGAAAAATGGCAGAGCTACTGTAAAAATCTTATGATAAATTAGATAGTCATATTGATCATAATTAGGTTAAAAAACAGAGAAAGAGAGTTAAAAAAAAAAAAAAAGATATATATATATAAATATATTTTAATAAATATTTAAGATAAGAGGAATGCTTTCAGCTTACGGCAAAACGAAGCGGTACTTGTTGCATTACGAATTTCAGAACTCAGACTTTCAATAACCGACCATAAAATTCCATGACTTTCCAGGCCTGGAAATGAAATTCTTAAATTCCAAGACTTTCCAGGTTTTTCATGACCCGTATGAACCCTGACAACAGCAACAGCACTGAATACCGTGCCCCATTTGTTACACTGACTGTCAAGTAGACATTCCACCGACAGCGTGGCTGCGTCCATTGGAAAACGCGTCCACATTACAATAGACGTAGTTGTGAAATACAATCATATCAAAATATGTGACAGGGTATTCTGTGCTTAATCTCAGCACTCTCGAAAAACTTACAAAATTTGATAAACTCTTCTGCAGTTCTTCTTCTGCATCGTCTGCCATCTTGGTTTTGTCGATAAAGTCCTTTGTGTATGCTAACATATGGGGTACTCTTATCATACCACTGACCTACAATACTGCTGTAGCAAGAAAAGAAAACAAAACGGAAAGGTAGACCGCTGAGGACTCTGAACATTACATGCCACTTCATCGCAGAATAGATTTCTTGGCTGGATGTGCGGGGATCCTCGACGAAGCGATTACCCGGTCACCATTGAGTACTTAGAGAAAGAGGCCAAGGCGTGTCAAATTATATTACTTTAGCCACGTGAAATAACTTCCCACAATCCCCTGGTTAATATGTGTTCCACGTGTGGGTAGAATGGTATCGGCAAGAAAAGCCATTTGTTTAGCAAACACGAACTTCAAAGAAAGAACAAGGGTTTACAAGGTCACGACTAGAGATCACATTTTAATCGGACAAAACTACAATAATATCATTAATTTTTACCAATGTTTAACCTTGAAGAAGCTAGACCATTCGGTTTAATTTCGCCGAGAACAAAGATTACGTCATTAGCACAGCTTCGCAGAGGAGATCATGTCATGGAGGAAAGCCCGCTTGGTTATTGGCATCACTTCATCGTGGAGAAAGTGCGGCCGAAATTCGTTTTGGTTATTCACAAGACTGGAGACGGTGAAACTGGACTACGATCTCTGGGAGAAAGTAACCCGACTGGAAAGGCCGAGGTGGTTCGAACGCGATTTGTTCTGGAGCCAAATAAGGTTGTGTATCGGATTGAATATTTAGTGGACGCCTCAGATAGCGTGGATGGGCAGGTGAATTTTTCCCCGGATGAAGTGGTTCGACGGGCCAGAAAACGATTGGGAGAGCGCGATTATAACGCGTTTACTAGTAATTGTGAGCACTTCTGTAGAGATTGCAAAGTAGGGAAACCAGAAAGTTACCAGGTATATGACGTATTGTGGACTTTAGGAAGACTTCTGTTTGTCGCCCTTCAAGGTATCTTAGGGGGAATGTTATTCATTGTTGTTAGAACTACCGGATTTGTAGCTCAGACATCCCTGTTTCTAGCAGGACACGCCATAGGCATCTTTATTTGGCTCATACAAGATGCTGTGTGGATTGCATACGTTGTTATCAAGGCCGACCATGCTAAAAGCAAAGGTCATGTGACACCAGTGGATGCCGAAAAGATCAAAGCCAAACGAGTCACACCCATAGTGATAGGATTTGTGGGAGGGTTGGGTGGGGCAGTGTTTGGCTATCACCATATCCCAATAACAGCTTTTGGAAGTGTTGTGGGAGCTATTGTTGGAAACTTTCTATGTCAGGTTTTAGGTCTCTTGATTGGCCGCTGGGTGTCAACTCTTCTGACGTAAAGCTCAGGAGAAAAGCTCTTCTCGGATTGACATGTGAAAACAAATTGTATCAGCCTTGTTGAAGTATAACAAACTTTGAATGTTTACAAAATCAACGTTGGTGATCAGTTGGTTGAAAATACAAATTCGCTTTAATAGGTTTGTTTGCTGTAAACAAAAAAATTAACAAACAAAGTTTAAGTAGAAAATTGCTTTATGTAAAGTGAAATAAAATTAATGTTTTTCAATAAGAAAATAGCAGCAATTCTGAAAGTGAGACTTAGGCTTCACTCTGTCTAATGCCAGGCCAGATGTTTTTACTTGTCAATTGGGTGTTCAGGGAAATAGCAGCAATCCTGAGAGTGAGATTTCACTCTGTCTAAATGCCAGACGGCAAAAATATGGTTGAACCCATTCACACCTCAAACACCCAAGGATACTCCCCATCAACAGGTAAAATTGTCTGGCATTAGACAGATTGAAATCTATTAAGTGTCACTGTCAGGGGTCAATGGGCTAACAACATGTACATGTACATGTCCACTCAAGAACTCTGTCCCCTTTAGGACGGTGCCTACTATTGTTATTGTGCATACGTTCTGTGCATCTTGAGATAGTAACTCAAATCTTCTATGGGTGGTGCCTATTAATACAGGGATATTTTTGTACAGTTCAAAAGTATGCCAAGAAAGCAGAACTTATCAAGTGGTCTTTGTATCCAAAAAGAAAATTGGGGATAACCATGCATTTGACAGACATGATTAAGCAATACATTGCCTTGTAATAATTTTTAAAGCTTTTTACAAAATTGTTGATTTAATTTTCTTTGCATGGTTACCCCCAATTTTCTCTTTGGATTTCAAGAACACTTGTCAAGATTTACGTATCCCACATGTTCAGTAAACTGTGCAAAAATACCTTTGAATTAGTAGGCACCGTCCTTGAACTGTTAAATTGTACTCGTCCATCAAGGCTGCTTCAGGGACGAATGGGTTGGATGGGGTAACAAAACGTTTTTATTACATTATTAAACTCTCGTAAAAGCAAACGTGAGTTAATTTTACAAGCTGTTAAAAACATTAAAATGCGCATCAGGTTTTTCGACCCAAACAGAATACAGGCTTTTTCTGTCTACAATTTAAAGAGAAATTTTAAGCCTATCCTCTACAGGAACCATTTCATGAAGAAAAAAGATATGTTACCCTTTGCATAGCCAAGAGTTTAGGAAACATCAAAACAGAAGAGGAATACACATTAATTTGTATTGTACAGTTGGACTGGTTCAGTGAAGAAACACAAAATGAAAGCTAATGCAGTAGCAAATAATCTGCTGCAAGTAATCTGGCCATACAAGAATCTGCTGTGTGACTATTTCAGTCCAACAGCAAGAGTACTCTCAAGGTCTTCTAAACATTGTCTTCTTTTAGTTTGATGTGACTTGCATCATCAGCTTTCAAGTGAAATCCAAAAAAGATCATCTGTAATACCATCATCACTATCATTGCTATGAGATGCATCACTTTCTTGTTTTACGACTTTGTTGTCCCAGTAATTTAAGTTGGAGTCAAATTCCTCGTCTATATTTTCTTCAGTTATTTCATCATCAAGTTCACTCCAGTCCTTGCCATTCCATAATTTAGCGCAGTTGTTCGAATCATTCCAGCATAATTCTTTTGTAAATGAAATTGCTGGGTTTATCCTGTTTACTTCACCAGCTCCACAGACACCACTGCTAATGTCATCATCCCAGTTTTCAGGCTTGTCCAACTCAGATTCTTTAGAATTCAAGGCATCATCACAGTCATCCCAATTTGTGTCATTTTCATCACTACTCCAACAGGGAGATGACTGTTGCCACAGAACACCAAGTCCATCCTCAGTAAGTTGGTATAATGAGGAATCCTGAAGAACGTCTCTGTGTGAATAATGTTGAAGATAAATATTATTCTGGTACACTGGCCAGTCCTATACTTAAAAGATGGGATAGCTAAGCAAAAATTTAATTTGTCTTAAACACAGCCAGCCATCAGCTATTCGTCAGCTTTGAAGTAATGATCCTACAATACTCTCCTTAACTACAGTTCCCAAAGTTCTAACAATCAGCTTCCATTGAATACACTTGACATCATTGTGAACAAGGAAGGCTTACGATTTCCCTATATTTTTTGGGTATTTTCCACCTTTCAGAAGGAAACAGACACCTTATCTTATCTCATTTTTATTGTCTTAACCCATTTCAAGACTCCCAGGGGTTCCCCATTGACAAGTAAAATCGTCTGTCATTACACAGAGTAAAATAGTAAATCTGGCCGGTTTGGACGCCAAAGGCCATGCTGGAAGAACTGAACTAACTCAACATCTGTCAAAATCTCTTGTTCAAGTCATGATCACTAACCCAGCCCATAGAACTTAATGTACAAGCTGAGGAAGGGGGAAAGAAACGCTTTTAACAATTATTACTTAATAATAATAATAATAATAATAGTAACTTCCTCAGTTGCATGGGCGTCAGTACACCTGCGGAGCAAAAGTCACGCTTGTGGGCACTGCTAGCCTGTTCCAGGCTCTCAGATAGTGGAGTCGAGGAAGGAGAACAAGTGTTGAACAACCGCCATTTTTCATGTTTGGATCACTGTCTTTAACAGTCTAATTTCCATCAACTCCAATTTCGGCTGCAAAGAAGCCCTGGTTTCAAAGGTCGCATCTCCTCTTGCATATAAGCCGACATCGATGGGCAAAATAGTAATTGCCATATTTTCTTTCCTGAAATACTTCTTTTGCAAGTAGAGGGAATGATCAAGCTCTTGCGGAAACATCAGTATCTCCAGCCAAATAAGCTGTCTACCTCCTTCT
>BLFP01000134.1:937518-950018 GCA_014634505.1 Montipora efflorescens
GTCGCTGAATAGTCTCATGCAAGCAGACCCAGAAAGTGTCTATGCAAGTTTTATAGAAATAATAAAAGAAGACCCGGATAACACAAATCCGAGGATATAAAGTTTCTGGAGGATCAAGGGAAAACAAAGACGCTCTTTCGTTTGAAAACATCACTGAGGCAAGTAGTTTCTGGAAGGCTATATGGGAAGAGAGATCAGCCACCCCAAATACAAATCTGAACTGGTTGGAAGCTGTCAAGGAAGTGATAACCAAACTAGTTCCAGCCCCCACTAAGCAGAGTTTCGAGTTAAGCAAAGAGCAGTGTGCAAACATGATCAAGAAAAAGCAAAACTGGAGTGCCCCGGGTTCAGACCGGGCGCAATGTCTTCACAAAGGGATTGCAACTAGCTTTGAAGTTATTGGTCGCGGAGAAAAGGATTATCCACAGAGTGGTTCACTGGGGGAAAAACAACCCTGATTCCGAAACCAGGTGTGTTCTCCAGTGAGAATCAGAGACCAATTACATTCCTTAACACCCAGTATAAGTGGTTTACATCGGGTTTGCTATGCCGTATGGATTTGCACTTGGACAAACACGGGTTACTAGAGAGTGAGCAGAGAGGTGGCAGGATAAAATGCAGTGGCACTATGGATAACCTGCTGATAGATAAGAATGATGGTCTGCCAACATAGTTGGAGTGCAAAGAGAGATATGAGCATGGCTTGGATCGATGTGTGAAAGGCATTCGATTCTGTCAGCCACCAGTGGTTGGTTGAGATGATGAGGCTCCATAAATTCCCAGCATGGATGTGTGAAACGGTTGCTAGGTTACGTAAGAGTTGGAATACATGAATTACAGCAATGGCCAAGGAAGGTTGCAAGACTTCAGATATCATCCACTTAAATAAAGGGCTACCCCAAGCTCACACCCTGAATCCGAGGCTTTTCATGCTTTGTATCAACCCTACACTGTATAGCATGGATGTTGAAAGCTTCCGATTGGAGGGGTACGGGATGTTAAGACCTGTTGTGGGCAAGATTATGCACTTGCTCTATATTGATGACTTGAGAATCTTCTCATCTTCACAGAGCAAGCTAGACAGAGTGATGAAGGCAACCAGAAGAGCCATGGAAGATATCGGGCTAGTATGGAATGAGAAAAAGTGCTCTGTAGTTCATGTCAAGTGCAGTTCACTAAGCAGTGACCAAGGTGACACAGTAGGGGACACTCGCATTATAAAGGCCCTAAAAGAAGGAGACAGTTACAAATTTCTAGGAGTGCTTGAGAACGCAAAGCAGGAAAATGAGCTGGTGCTGTATGGAGCATCTAAAGTATATCTTCAAAGGCTATCCCTTATCTGGACCACTCGTCTGTTGGATTATCACAAAAAGTGATTGCCTCTAACCAGTATGCTTTACCAATCCTGGCGTACACCATGTCGACGCAAACATGGCCTCTTTCCGAATTACAGCAACTGGATAGAGAAAAAAAGAAGGTAATCAAAGAAAGCAGTGGCAGCCATCTATTAGAGGCCTGAGGTCTGTCGAGTCTGAGTACAAGGTCACTAAAGTGAAGGCCGCTGTCAAGCTCTTCTCGAACCAAGATGATACTATGTCCATGGTTTGAACGTTTGAAGAGAATTATGTTCAAAAGGAAACACAAACCTCTCAAAAAGAATGCAACGAAATATGCAGCCAAGATGGGCATTAAAGTCTAGAGCTCACATACCCTGACCCAGAGGTCTACAACGAGGTAGGAGAGATGATCAAGGTAGGTAGTCGGAAAGGAATGGAGGAAGAAAGAACAGAGTAAGAGAGAACAGGCGATACGAGACCAGCACTGGCAAGGGAAGTTCTTGGTGGGCAAATGAAGACCTGGGGCGGGTTCCTAAAAGGTGTAATTTAACTCTATTCCGGGGATAAATGTGCCGGAATAAGGTACATTTATCCCTGGAATAGAGCTATTAAATCTTTCAGGAACTGGCCCCAGGCAAATAACTGTTTCAGTTGGCTTCACTAGTGGAGGCTTGCCCCCACGCATACTATTGTGGGCACCTTTGCGCTATATAACCAACTACTTCCAACAAAGCTGTACCACCAAAACAAAACAGGAACACTTACTACAATGGATGTCAGTCCATTCCACTCCCATCAATTCAGACAATTGCTAATACTGTAAGAGGTGTTTGATCGACACAATGAGCCAGTATAGGGAAAGGAAAATGGGTCATGTAAAGAATTATACATTGTAAATGATAACATACAGCTCAATGCAAGCAATCACATCAAAATCAACAAATCTCTCATCTGCTTCAGAGACTGAACCTAAAACAACAAAATACAAAAAGGAAAATAACTACACAACACAACTCAACTCTGGCTTTGATTTTAAAATTAATGAAAAGTAGCAATAAATATGACTTTATTTTCATTATGATGTTTAAAAACATGTTTAAAAGACGTATACATGTAAAGGTTGCCGTGAGCTTCTGTGCAACAGCTTCAGTGTTTTGCTAATTATCGACACATAATTCAGGAGGAATTCAAGCAATATTATTTTTTAAGAACATTAATTTTGTCCATAGCAACATTGTGAGCAAGTTTTATCGAATATTACATGAGTTGAGGAGCATCTCAGTTAAGCAGCAACTTCAGCAGTTGCGAAGAAGGCCTGAAAAAACACCCAGGCTTGAACTGGCTTCAAATCTATGCCAGTCCCATTCTACATCTAGCCTGACTGGATATTTTTCAGGCATTTTTCAAAACTGCTTTAATTTAAGTTACTGGTTGTTATGATCGAACTGCAAAATAACCTCTCTTGATGATAACAGCGACAATAAATAAAAACTACATCGCAAATAAATTTTACAGACTCTTGACTACAAATACTTTTATTCGGGGAAAGCAAAACATATTTGACACACCATAATACAAAAAATGACTGGGTAGGGTTGTAACACTACAAATCCAGCCTCCCAGGGGGTCATGATGATCTCCCACATCAGATTTAAGCTTGAACGCTTAATTTCATAATTCTATCATTCATTTGTGGAAATAATATCATATTCTCAAATGTTGTTCTTAGGTGTGAAAAAAGCTCAGTACAGACCTTGATACAAGGAGACTTTGAACGGATGACTGCGGGGTCTCAGATAATCTGATATCAGAGGTTTTATACGGAATTCGTTCCTCTCTAAAAGTTCCCTGTCAATATCCACACCCACCACCTCTTCCAAGTGAGTCAACTGCTCTTGACTTATTAAAACTTTCACGAGTTTTGCCTCAGCGCACCCAAAGTCAAGTACCTGAAGATGATAATGGTTTAAAAAGATTATTATGAATAATTATTGAAAGGCCGAAGTGATCCTTGGTTGGTGAAGTACTGCACAGGCATTGCAGACTGTAATGGGTTTGAATCCCGTTGAAGCCAGCTGAACTTTCAGATGTCTAATTACCGGTAGATAAAAGACAATTGCCGAAATTATCCCTTTCTTCTATTACCTGCACTTCAAATATACAATTGTAAACATTTAATTCATGAATTCAATATTACGTATTATTAACTAACAGGTCAGTATTTTCAATAACCAGCTCCTGTTCCAGTTGGTGACCACAGCAATGACCTCCTGTTCCAACTGGGTGACCACAACAATAAAAGAATGAATAAATAAAATAATTTAATGTTGTTGTTCCTTTCACAAAGGAAAGGTGTGTTATATTAGATAACAGGGACCTTAAGCAATATACAATGACGGCTACGAGAATGCTGTCTAAAAATATTATTTCCTGTTACTGTGATAATTTTGTGATTACTCCACATCGCTTGGTATGGAAAATGTGAGTCCACATCCCAAGAATAAAATTGGTGAATCATCACACTGTGGAAGTTTAGAGAGAAAATTCATCGTGAGGTGCTTTAGTCCTCCGTGGACATGACCCCAAATTTGATCATTTCAAGTCGTTGTCAAGACGAGAACGGCAAAAAAATTTATCAAAATGTAAAATACAAGTGCAGGGCGTGCAAAACTATTGTTTTTGCTAATTGAACCTATTGTTTTGTGTGCTTAACGGTCCCTACTGGTCTCGCACCAACCACATTCTTTAAAATAAGAAAAACTCAGAACCCTATTCTTTGAAGATGCTAAGTGGATTTTTAATCCTTTCTCTCCTAAAAGTAATACTACAGTGTATTTTGCGCTAACAGCAGGCGATTTTACTTGCCAATGGGGCCGCTTCAGGGATGAACGGGTTAACAACATCTTAGTGACCACTCAAAGACTTTGTCTCCTTTAACCCTTTTAGTCCTGAGAGTGAGTCACTCTACTCTGACATATTAAATTGCAGATGATTTTACTCATAAATGGGAGCAACTTCAAGGATGAATGGAGGTCTGGTAGATTAGTTAACAGTTTCGTTACTAACCCTATTCTTTCAAATAAAAAACTCTGTGAACACTACCCTTTTGAAGATAAAAGTGGATTGTTAAGCAATAGTTAGTTAGGGTCATTATATAGATGAAAGAGACCAGTGATCCTCGCACTTATCTTAATCTAAACAACGGTAGTGGCTTCATACAGCTCAGTTGGCAATAAGAGCATTAGATTTACACAGACATCCCAGAGGTCATGGGTTTGAATCCCGTTCAAGCCATCCGAATTTTTCAAGGTGTCTGTAAAAGACAATTGCTTTAATTGTTTAGATTAGGCAAAAAGATCACTTCTCTCTTTCATTTATACCCCCGCGCTTCAAAAATATACCCTTCATTTCATTTGTTGAGTCCTAATCACAGTTGTAGCAATTGAACCCAACAAACTGACCTGCTTTCAACTGAGTGGCTTCATGGCTCAGTTGGTAGAGCATTACCCTGACATCACAGAGGTCATGGGTTCGAATCCCATTCAGGCCACCTAAATTTTTCAGATGTCTGTAAGAGACTAACATCTTAATCATTTAAGCAATTCTTATCAAAAAAGATTTGGTAATGCAAAGACAGGCAAAAATTAACGATAAAAACCGACGGTTCAGTTCGGCGAAGTCCCAAAAGATCTACTGAGGTGTTTTAGCTTTCTGAAAAAGTGTAGAAATAAGTTCGATTGTTTGGTGAATGAAATGCTTCTCATCAGAGACCTAAAACCCACTCTGAACATGCAAAGCGATTCAATTCGCGCAAAAGTATTTATATAATTAGCTTCAAACACTGTATGCTAATTTCTTGTTACACCTCGCCGCAAACTTTGTAATTTTTATTTCTCCTTGACAATGGCGTCATGAAGACACCGAAACATCGGTTTTTATCGTTAATTTTTGCTTGTATTTAAGCAATTAGAGCTTAAAAATTTAATGTTTAGATAAGTGCAAGGATCACTTCTCTCTTCGTCTTATCATAAATTGCTGCTGAAATAACAAAATGCAGGAATATTTTAAGACCCTGAGAGTTGGTATGTCCCAGCTAATAAGTACTCAGTGTGACGGGTAAGCTGTGGTCGGTAACTTCAACAGTCACAAATTCCCACAAGGAAAAAATGAAGATACTGTACACTGCAGCTACTACAGGATGCATACCGCTGTATCTTCAATATAGGGAAGATATCGTTGATGTCACCTATTGTCATTAATGTGCCAACCAGAGCCTCATTGGTTGTCGCAACAAAAGGTCTTTAGCTCCTGTGGTTGGTAAATTTGAATATTAACAAATTAAAGCAATGTTTGTAGCTCAGTGGTGATCTAACCCGAAGGTCGTGGGTTCAATTCCCACCCTGATCAGAGTTTTTCTCTGTCCTTGTGTGGGCCCATTTCCATTAGTAGGGCTAATGGTTCATATGGGGGTAGAAAACCAGCACTTCACACTACACTCTAACCAGTTAAGTTTGCAAACAGATATCTTCCCTCTCCGGATACCTTTTTCGCTTGGTGTTTCTTTACAAGCTCACAAACGGCAGCGTATCTTCGACGGTAAACTGGGGGATCAAATTTCGGACCTTGGAATGCTTCCTCAGCCTCTGTCCGATGTCCGTGTTCAAATTGTTTCTTCAATTCACTTTTAGTTTCACTTTCATGTTTAAGCCCAGCAGAAAAGTTGCCACTTGTGGCCTCCAGAGCATTCATTGCTTCACATTGCTTACCACATTTTGAAGTTTCAAAGCTTCACTCCAACTTACATAAAACAGGAAGTTTTCAGTTGAAGTCACAGAAAAGTTGAAAGATGACTCGATAACTTTTCAGTATTTCAAACACCTTGCCGCCATTTTCCCTTTTGGCGGGAGGTACTTCATGTCAAGCCATCACATAGTTGTCCACCCATCATATAGTACATGTAGTAGCCGGAGTACATGTAGTAGCCGCAATACGTGAAGTAGCTACAGATAGTAGTAGGTGTAGTAGCTGTAGTACGTATAGTAGCAGTAGTAAGTGTAGTAGGTATAGTAGCTGTAGTACGTGTGGTAGAGGTAGTAAGTGTAGTACCTGTAGTAGCTGTAGTAGTTGTAGTAAGTGTAGCTGCTGTAGTAGATGTAGTAGCTGTAGCAGGTGTATTACCTGTAATAGGTGTAGTACCTGCAGTAGCTGTGGTACCTGTAGTGCGTGTAGTTGTTTTAGTACGTGTAGTAGCTGTAGCAGGTGTAGTAGCTGTAGTAGCTGTAGTACGTGTAGTAACTGTAATAGGTGTAGTAGCCGTAGAACGTGTAGTAGCTGTAGTACGTGTAGTAGCTGTAGTCCGTGTAGTAGCTGTAGTTTCCTGTAGTAGCTGTAGTAGGTGTAGTATTATTTGGGACAAATTATGTAGATATAACCACGCAAAGTAACCATGGACTACGCATGTCCACTCTGCCGTCACACGAGTCACGCCCGGTGAGGAAGTGCACTGCTCGGAATATATGCGAATCATGGCGGAGCTATTGTAGCACCCGACTTTAAAAGGAGACTACGAACAAAATGATACATGAAATGAATCATATATTGAACTGCGGTGAGCATAGAAAATCAGGTGAGGCTATGATCCTCTCAGTTATGAACACAATTTTAGCAATTGCTTAGAGAAGCCTCAAAAATCCAGGACTTCAACAGGTTTGAACCCGTGACCTCGCAGTATGCCAGTGCGACGCTCTAACTCTGAATTGAACTCTGAAGACACTGATGTTAGAAGCTGGTAATTTGTGGTTTTAAATGTTCCAATGATGAATGATCAACGAACGATATGATTTTTGAAATGAATCATATATTAAACTGCGGATATCATGAAATCAAGTGAGCTATGATCCTCGTCTGGATCCTCGCAATTTTAGAAATTGCGTAGAGAAGGCGGCAATGCTCTACCAACTAAGCTATGAAGCCTTAAAGTTGGGAGCAGGTCAATTTGTTAGGGTCATGTGTTCTCGTGAAAGGAATGAATGAAAGAAATGTAGAACTTTAAAGTCGGGCTATATACGAAAATGAGAAATGATCTTCGCACTTTACTGGACAATTTTGCATCACGTGAATTTGTTTTATATTAGCCCACGCCACCTTGAGCTTGTAGAATGCCATGGTCAAGATGTGCCCATAATTTGGGTATACAATAACCATGTTCCACTATTAACGTTTTAAAATTAAAATTAAAATCACCGTGTAATTTCCACGAGGAATAAAAAGCTTCCGCCGTCATTGTGTGCCATGGTTAACATATGCCCATTCTTAATTTTGTAGAATGCCACGGTTGATATGCCCATAATTTGGGTACACGATAACAATGTTGCTCTATTAACTTTTTTTTTATTAAAATAGCCGTGTAATTTGGACGAGGAATAAAGAGCTTCTTCCCATCTCGTGGATTTGTTTTCTATTAGCCCATTTCTCCATGGCAGTTACATGAAGGAAACTGTCTCAGTTAAATTTGTAGAATGCTATGGTTAACATATGCCCATAATTTGGGTCTACGATAATCATGTTGCTCTATTAACGTTTTTTATTAAAATCACCGTGTACTTTGGACAAGGAATAAAGAGCCTCTTCCCATCTAGTGGTTTTTTTTTTATATTAGCCTCCTTCTCCATGTAGGGCAACCGTCTTAAGTTTATAAAATGCCATGGTTAACATGTGCCTACAATTTAGGCATACGATAACCATGATGCTATACTAACACTTTTTATTTAAAACACTAAGTAATTTGTTCAAAAAATAGGAATATATACTCTTGCCATCTCGTGGATTTGTTTTATCGTAGCCCACTTTTTCGTGTAGTTTCGTTACTGTATTAGGTTTGTTCCATGCGACGGTTAACATATCATATGTCCATAATTTGGGTTACGATTTTCCTTGTTGGTTTGTCTTCGACTTGTCAATTTCTTCACCTCTAACAGTTGTAGAAGTACTTTGAATGATGAAACTTCGGAATCACAATTCATGGCTAACGCACTTCAGAGCAAGGCTCAAGCAACTGTTGACCAAGTACAGAGTACATTTTTGCACCTAAAATGCGATAAAAGAAGCGAAGTACAGTATTTACTCGAACAAGCGCCGCCCTCGAATAACCGCCGCATTTGGAACAAAAAAGCAGATAAGTTTCAGCCCCGAATAAGCGCCGCGGACCCAATGCGGTGCTTATTCGAGGAATTTCGTCAAATTAAAGAAGCACTAGAAAGTAACTCTAACACAGCTTCGGGAATTTCTTTGCGTGAAAACCGATATTCTTCAGTTGATTGTATTTCTCTGCTCGTCCATTGAGTAAAATGCCGTAAGAGTCAAATGGTGACTATCAAAAGACTATGTACTTATTGACGGAGTGGGAGGGCCAGACGGGAAAATATTTGGCCCTAAAAAGCGACGAAAACCCATAAAATTGAATCGCGCGGAGCAGTACGTGTTCCTAGTAGAGCCGTACGGCTTTTTGCGGCCCTGCTCGTGCTAATGCGTACGGCCCTCATATGGGCATTTTCCCAATAGTTTTTCAATGAGAGCGCGCGTGGGGCCGTACGGGCCATATGATAAGTTAGTTTCTGTTAATCTCCGTACAGAAATATTTGTGTGGCGTCCATGATTTGTAAAGAAGCGCCTTCCTCAAATAAGCGCTGCCCTCAAATAAGCGCTGCCCTCAAATAAGCGCTGCCCTCGAATAAGCGCCTCACTTTAGGCGTGAAAAATGAAATAAGTTCCGGGGCGCTTATTCAAGCAATTACAGAAACTATCTTTTTTTTTTTAACTTGGTCCGCGATCCTTTAAGACAGGGCCTCGGGCTGTAATGGAGCAACAAGCTTAGCAAGGCACTACATTGTACAAAAATGCTTAGAGTTTTAATAAATATTAACTTTAGTTGGAACGACCATATTAAGAAACATGTTAAAAGAGCAGCTCGAAAACTTTCTTTCACTTTCATATTAACTAAGCCTGCGCAGGTTTCGTGTTACAAACTTGTAGTCCATTCTCGTCCCTGGAGTCCTTTGGTCGGCGCCACGAACAAAGACCTTGGCTACAGCCAAAGCAGGAAGTGTTTGGTTCCATATTTCATGGTAGAATGAAATTGTATGTCGTTAGTGTTTCTTGCCAAATCCAAGAATCTGTCCAATAGAATCAGCCGAGTGTTTTTATGACCTTAAAGCCGTTTTCAGCCTACTGTACAAACACGTTCTGTTAAGAGAGCTTTTCCAAAGCTCACACTGTTTCTTGTAATTTTTCTTGCTATTATCGAACTTTTCAAATTATGGACGCAAACCTAGTACAGTTTGCTCCACGAGTAGCACACCCGCGTGCACGAATGAACAAGATGGAAAGAAATTACTGACCGATATAGAGCTTTTTTTGCATCCCAGCAAACCGGAAACTTAAATGTTTGAATCTGATTGGCTAATTGCGCGCCCCTGAACTGTCCAGCTTTTTACGATACCGACTAGGGTCAGAAATTTTCCTGCGCTAATCGCGGCAAGTTGAAATTGCTGCGAACGTTTTCAAACAAACCAATTCTTACCCATTTAAACAACTTCCCGAAATGACAAATACGCACGAAATATAATTTCCGTACGAAATGGATTCAGATGAGAGTAAACATAATAAAAAATAAATGTACGAGATGCTAAGAAGCTCTTCGTTGCATGTCCTATTACCCAGTTATTTTGATAAAAAAGTTAATATAGCAGCGTGGTTATCGTATACCCAAATTAACCATACCATTCTACAAACTTAAGACCGTCGGTTTCCTTCATGGACAAGGAAGCTATTGTAAAAATAAATACGTGATGGGAAGAGGCTCTATATTCCTTGTCCAGAGTACAAGGGTTAGGGTTCGGGTTAGGGTTAACAAAAAAGTTAATAGAGCAAGATGGTTACCGTATACCCAAATTATGCGCATATATTAACCATGGCATTGTACAAACTTAAGACGCGGTTTCCTACACGGACAAGGAGGCTAACATAAAGAAAACCACGAGATAGGAAATGACTCTTTATTCCTTGTCCAAAGTACACGGTTATTTTAATAAAAAACGTTTATAGAGCAATATGGTTGTCGTATACCCAAATTATGGGCATATGTTTGACCATGTTAACCATTGCATTCTACAAACTTAAGACGAG
Source organism: Montipora efflorescens (assembly GCA_014634505.1). Lineage (NCBI taxonomy): Eukaryota > Metazoa > Cnidaria > Anthozoa > Scleractinia > Acroporidae > Montipora > Montipora efflorescens. The sequence continues at coordinate 948,039 of BLFP01000134.1, forward strand.
ATAGAAAATTGCCTGGTTAAGTGCGATGATCATTGGTCTTTTTTTCTATAGCCCGACTTCAAATATCTACATTTTGTTCATTTTGTCCTCTCAAGGGAACACATGAGCCTCACAAACTGACCTGCTCCCAACTGTAAGGCTTCATAGCTTAGTTCGTAGAGCATGGCACCGGCATCGCAGAGGTTATGGGTTTAAACGCCGTTGAAGTCCTGAATTTTTCAGGCTTCTCTATGCAATTTCTAAAATTGCGTTCATAAGTGCGAGGATAGTAGCTGTACTTGATTTCATATCCGCAGTTCAATAATTCATTTCATATATCATTTCGTTTGCAGTCTCCTCAAAGTCGGTTGCTAGTTCGGTAGCCTCGCAGCTCCTACAAGGTCTCACCTGATTGAAGACCACCCTTGAGGTTTAACAAAAGAACAAATAACAGAAACAATGGCCCTTTTGTTTTAGGCCTAGGGTAACAGAAACAATGGCCCTTTTGTTTTAGGCCTAGGGTCCATTGTTTCTGTTATTTGTTCTTTTGTTAAACCTCAAGGGTGGTCTCCAATCAGGTGAGACGTTGTAAGAGCTGCGAGGTGACCCTGCTAGTTACGCCATTATTCGTTGCACCTCCTCGCCGTGTGTGACTAGTGTGACGGCAGAGTGGACATGAGTAGTCCATGGTTACTTTGCGTGGTTATATCTACATAATTTGACCCAAATAATACCTAACAGGCGAGACTAGACGGGCAGTAAAGCAATCTCGAACCCAGGCTCTCTCTCTTCTCCTCCCTTGTTGTCGAGGTTGGCAGGAAAGATGGTTTTCGCAATGACGTCATCAAATCACAATCCAAATCCAGAGGTGTTTGAATTTTTATCTATAGGAGGTTGAAGATGACCTAAAAATTAATCTTTTTTCAAGTATCCAGTTCCATGACGTCTTTCGTTTCTAAAATACTGCAGCATTTAGAATTCCCAAATTGTCACCTTGCGTGACACCATGGTACAAAGCTAGACTCATTACTCATTAGTCAAGAAAGACTCATTAGACCATGAAATCTAGCAGAACTACAGACCTATTTCAAACCTGCGCTTTGTGTCCAAAGTAACCGAGAAGGTAGTAGCTTCACGCCTCACTGTTCGAGGATATAAAATGCTTGAAATTTTTCAGTCAGCATACAAGAAGGGACACAGTTTCTTTTCCCGTTTCCATTAAGGATCTTTTATATAGACAGGACTGTAAGATTTTAAAGGCTATTACCTCTGTAGATAACCATCCACTAGGCTCGAATTTAGCACCGAAAAAAGAGAATAAATATAATCTGCGAAAAAAACAGTGTGCCCTCCCCAAGGTTAATACCGAACGATTTATGACATCTTATGTAAATAGACTGATTTTTAAACACAAAATAATGTAGTTTCTACGTAGTTTTTATATCATGCATTTGTAGTTTAACTAGTTTAATTTTTGGGGTAGATTTTTATTGAGTGTATAGGCGATTAGAATGTAACAAAAGATATGTACTCTTATCTTTTGGCAATAAAGACTATTATTACTATTACTATTCTTACACGAATTAACGATGATCTACTTAGAGCGACTGACGACAATGCTTGTGTCATTCTTGTACTTTTGGACCTCTCAGCAGCCTTTGACACTGTTGACCACCAAATATTACTCACACGACTTAAGTGTCGCTACAGTGTCAAAGGTAATGCCCTAGCCTGGATGCGTTCATAACTCTCAAATCGGTTCCAATACGTCAGAGTGGCGAATGATTGTTCATCTAAGCACAAGCTGGCCTGTGGTGTCCCACAGGGATCTGTGTTGGGACCGATTTTGTATTCCATGCATGTACACGGCCCCGATTGCAAATGCCATCAAGCGTCACGGTATGGGGTTTCACTTCTATGCCGATGACACGCATTTATACATGTCATTCAACCCTGCAGATGCTTTACAGTCCAAATCATTAATTGAAAGGTGCATTTAAG
>BLFP01000134.1:962607-972607 GCA_014634505.1 Montipora efflorescens
CGACTGTAGTAGGTTTGGATTTGGTGTTAGCGTTATCTAAAGTGCGGCGGTGTTTATTAAAACGGTCTTTTAAACGTTGTTTAGTTTCTCCTATGTACTGTAGATGGCATCTGTTGCATTGAATCATGTAGATAAGGTTTTTAGTTTCGCAAGTTATGTGGAAATCAATGGAGCGCGTTTCGCCAGTAGAGAAGATTTTGTAGTTGGTTAGTCCATGGAAAATGTAAGGACAGGTAGCGCAGTTTTTGCAACAGCGAAAATAACCGGAAGGAAGTGTGGAATTAGAATGAGTTACATTGGGTGACAGTTTAGCTGTAACCAGCAGGTCTCCAAGGTTAGGGGAGCGCCTGAAAGCCACAACAGGTAGATGGGTGCGACACCAATTTTTGCTTCCATGGTCCCAACGACTGGTGATTTCACGCGCAATGTCGATACTACGGTTAAACAAAAGCTAACAAGTGCTGACATCTTCAGCATTAACGCAGCTGTTAAATAAATGAACTTCTTAGACATAAAGCGGAACATTCCAATTAACAGTCCCTTTGCGTATCTATGGCTAGTCAACCGCATTCTCTATTCGGTTGTTGTCGCCTTTCTGGGTTATAAAGGATGGAAGAAATCAGGCATAGCAAATGACTGGCCAAGTAGAAAAACATCAAGTCAAAAGCTTAAGGACCCATTTGTTTTGAAAGCAAAGGAAATAAGAAAGGATCAAGATCTCAATTGCAGTCTCGGAAAACCCATGACATGTTTGCTGACTGTGACTTGAGCCCGCTGCATCTACATGCAGTGCACTGCTTCACGATAATTCTGCTGTTGTTGAATGAGCCCACACAACATGAAGCATCACATTTTGATTTGGTCTCTTAGTAACCACCGCACAGTTTCAACCCATGGCAGAGGTCTCTTTTCCCGTATTCATTAGCCCAGCGAACGCACAAAGAAAAGAGACCTCTGCTTGTAGGGAAGTAAAGATAACGAAGAAAGGGAAGAAGAACAGTTCTGGAGAAAGAATGTGGAAAACTTTCTGTCGCATCTCCCGTCAAACTGGTAGAGAACAAAAAGTCTTACTTTAGAATGCAAAAAGAGTTTTCTATCAGAAACAAAAATTACAGCAACTGGATAGAGAAACAAGGAAGGTAATCAAAGAAAGCAGTGGCAGCCATCTATCAGCTTCTACGAAGCTTCTTTACCTCCCCAGAACATCTGGAGGTAGAGGCCTGGGCCCGGTTGTTCAAAAGCCGATTAACGCTAATCCCAGATTAAAAATTAACCAAGGAGTTTATTACTCCACTACTAAATGCTGTTCAACGTTGATATTTGGCAAAACTTTACATTAGAAGAAGTCAATCTTGAAAAACAAAAATAAGCAAAACAACCTTTCACCAAAAAGTTGAAAACATGAAACAAAAGTTTACGCTAATCCTGGATTAAGCTAATCGGCTTTCGAACAACCGGGCCCTGAGGTCTATCGAGTCTGAGTACAAGGTCACTAAAGTGAAGGGCGCTGTCAAGCTCTTCTCGAACCAAGATGATACTATGTCCATGGTTTGAACGTTTGAAGAGAATTATGTTCAAAAGGGAACACAAACCTCTCAAAAAGAATGCAACGAAATATGCAGCCAAGATGGGCATTAAAGTCTAGAGCTCACATACCCTGACCCAAAGGTCTACAACGAGGTAGGAGAGATGATCAAGGTAGGTAGTCGGAAAGGAATGGAGGAAGAAAGAACAGAGTAAGGGAGAACAGGCGATACGAGACCAGCAATGGCAAGGGAAGTTCTTGGTGGACAGATGAAGACCTGGGGCGGGTTCCTGAAAGGTGTAATTTAACTCTATTCCCGGGATAAATGTGCCGGAATAAGGCACATTTATCACTGGAATAGAGCTATTACATCTTTCAGGAACTGGCCCCAGGCAAATAACTGTTTCAGTTGGCTTCACTAGTGGAGGCTTGCCCCCACGCATACTTTCGTGGGCACCTTTGAGCTATATAACCAACTACTTCCAACAAAGCTGTACCACCAAAACAAAACAGGAACACTTACTACAATGGATGTTAGTCCATTCCACTCCCATCAATTCAGACAATTGCTAATACTGTAAGAGGTGTTTGATCGACACAATGAGCCAGTATAGGGACAAAGGAAAATGGGTCATGTAAAAAATTATACATTGTAAATGATAACATACAGCTCAATGCAAGCAATCACATCAAAATCAACAAATCTTTCATCTGCTTCAGAGACTGAACCTAAAACAACAAAATACAAAAGGGAAAATAACCACACAACACAACTCAACTCTGGCTTTGATTTTAAAATTAATGAAAAGTAGCAATAAATATGACTTTATTTTCATTATGATGTTTAAAAACATGTTTAAAAGACGTATACATGTAAAGGTTGCCGTTAGCTTCTGTGCTAATTATTCACACATAATTCAGGAGGAATTCAAGCAATATTGTTTGAACATTAATTTTGTCCACAGCAACATTGTGAGCAAGTTTTATGGAATATTACATGTACATGAGTTGAAGAGCATCTCAGTTAAGCAGCAACTTCAGCAGTTGCGAAGAAGGCCTGAAAAAAAACACCCAGGCTTGAACTGGCTTCAAATCCATGCCAGCCCCATTCTACATCTAGCCTGACTGGATATTTTTCAGGCATTTTTCAAAACTGCTTTAATTTAAGTTACTGGTTGTTATGATCGAACTGCAAAATAAACTCTCTTGATAATAACAGTGACAATAAATAAAAACTACATCGCAATTAAATTTTACAGACTCCTGACTACAAATACTTTTATTCGGGGAAAGCAAAACATATTTGACACACCACAACACAAAAAATGACTGGGTAGGGTTGTAACACTACAAGTCCAGCCTCCCAGGGGGTCATGATGATCTCCCACATCAGGTTTAAGCTCTAAAAGTTCCCTGTCAATATCCACACCCACCACCTCTTCCAAGTGAGTCAACTGCTCTTGACTTATTAAAACTTTCACGAGTTTTGCCTCAGCGCACCCAAAGTCAAGTATCTGAAGACGATAATGGTTTAAAAAGATTATTATGAATAATTATTCAAAGGCCGAAGTGATCCTTGGTTGATGAAGTACTGCACAGGCATTGCAGACTGTCATGGGTTCGAATCCCGTTGAAGCCAGCTGAACTTTCAGGTGTCTAATTAGATAACAGACAATTGCTGAAATTATCCCTTTCTTCTATTACCTGCACTTCAAATACAAACATTTAAATCATGAATTCAGTATTACATAATATTTACAAACGGGTCAGTATTTTCAATAACCAGCTCCTGTTCCAGTTGGTGACCACAGCAATGACCTCCTGTTCCAATTGGGTGATCACAACAATAAAAAAATGAATAAATAAAATAATTTAATGTTGTTGTTCCTTTCACAAAGGAAACATGACTTGTGTCAGATTAGATAACAGGGACCTTAAGCGAGGATGATGACGACGGCTACGAGAATGCTGTCTACATGTGTAAATTAAAATATTATTTCCTGTTACTGTGATAAGTTTGCGATTACTCCAAGTTGCTCGGCATGGAAAATGTGAGTCCACATTCCAAGAATAAAATTTGTGAGAACCGTGTGGATATTTAGAGAGCAAATTGAAAATTCATTGTTAGGTGCTTTTGTCCTCCATATGACCCCAAATTTGATCATTTCAAGTCGTTGTCAAGCAAGAACGGCAAAGAAATGAATCAAAACATAAAACACGTGCAGGGCGTGCAAAACTATTGTTTTTGCTAATTAAACCTATTGTTTTGTGTGCTTAAGGGTCCCTAGTGGTCTTGCACCAACCACATTCTTTAAAATAAGAAAAACTCACAACCCTAACCTTTGAAGACACTAAATGGATTTTTAACCCTTTCTCTCCTAAAAGTAATACTACAGTGTATTTTGCTCTAACGCCAGGCGATTTTACTTGCCAATGGGGGCCGCTTCAGGGATGAAGGGGTTAACAACATCTCGGTACACTCAAACAGGGATCCACATTCGCAGTCGTCTGGTCATCCCAGATGACTAAACTATAAAAACTGCAAAGGTCGTCCGTTGAATGAGTGAAGTTTTAATAAAATTAATGTCTTTTCATGAAAGCCATCAAATGTTATAATATAGAATGTACTTCCAGAAAATAAGGAATTAACATGAAGCTTTCTTCAGCACTGGGATTTCAAGTTTGGGTGTCATCTCTGACCACTCGGTATTTTCCCTGAAACGCTTGCAGGCTGAATTTTCATGTATCTCACCTCTGGCATGGTTGTTAGCGAGTCGTTTAGCAAAGAGCAAAGGGCAACTTGTGGTCTCAGCTGATAATTAACAATTAGACCCATAGCCCGCAAGGGTTACGAGTCAATAGCCCATGAGGCAAAGCCGAATGGGATATTGATCTGTGGCCCTTGAGGGCGAAGGGTCTAATTGTTTTTAAATTAGTATCACCTAACTAGTCGGACAGAACAGGAAATAATAAAGTTAGCAAATGCCAGTTGACAAAATATTTATTTGAGAATAAAACAAAAGAAAGCGTCATGCTTTTCGCTACTCGAGCACTATTACTAATAGTCCTCTAGTAGCGCGGCCAATTAAAATGAAGAATTTGCATTAGTTCACTAGATGGGTGATACTAATGTGGCGTTATTTACCAGTTGTTTTGCCACCTCCAGCAAAAAGAAAAACAAGTAGAGCAGAACCTGCTGCTTGGGAAAGGAAAAACACAAAATCTTGGTATAAACATTTAAAAGAAAGACACAAGACAGGAGTGCCGAAACTTTGGGTCTTTGAATTACAAGTATGTAAGCTACATTCTGAGTACGTTTGGCCATGGCAGATATAGTCTAGAACACTGTAAATCGGGTTCCCATGGTTCAAATAACATAATGCTCCAGAATCAAAATTTGTAATTTCTGACAAGAGTGTAAAAGAAAATGCCAATGCTCAAGTTACAAGTAATTTTATCGACCATTTTCTATACTTCCGCACTTTTGCCCGGGCAGCCCAAAATTTGTCCAGGCAAGTATATCATAAGACGTACTTGCCTGACTGACGAATTTGATTACGATTGAATATGGATCCCTGCTCAAAGACTTTGTCTCCTTTAACCCTTTTAGTTCTGAGAGTGAGTCACTCTACTCTTAAATTGCTCATGATTTTACTCATAAATGGGAGAAGCTTCAAGGCATGTACTAAAACCAGGAACACTGGAACACTCTGGAACACCAGAACACTGGAACACCCCGGAACACCGGAGCACTCCAGAACACCCTGGAAGTAACCCAAAACCCTCAATTTGGCTAACCCTAGGCCTAAAAACCAACTTAAGGCCTAGCTGGGCCTAGGGTTAGCCAAATTGAGAGTTTTGGGTTACTTCCAGGGTGTTCCAGAGTGTTCCGGTATTCCGGGGTGTTCTGTTGTTCTGGAGTGTTCCGGTGTTCCTGGTTTTAGTAGATACCCAGCTTCAAGGATGAATGGAGGTCTGGTAGATTAGTTAACAGTTTCGTTACATGTGTATTATAAAACCCTATTCTTTCAAATAAAAAACTCTGAACACTACCCTTTTGAAGATAAAAGTGGATTGTTAAGCAATAGTTAGTTTAAGGGTCATTACCGGTATATAGATGAAAGAGATCAGTGATCCTCGCACTTATCTTAATCTAAACAACGGTAGTGGCTTCATACAGCTCAGTTGGTAATAAGAGCATTAGATTTACACAGACATCGCAGAGGTCATGATGGGTTTGAATCCCGTTCAAGCCATCTGAATTTTCAAGGTGTCTGTAAGAGACTATTGCTTTAATTGTTTAGATTTAAAGGCAAAAAGATCACTTCTCTCTTTCATCTAGAAGGACGTAAAACCAGCAATTTTGTAACAATCTTAGGGCGCGTTCGATTGACCCTATTCCGGAATAAGAATACGTGGAGTGATGATTAAATCGGTATGTTTGGGGCGTTTCGAAGCAGCAAGGATAATAAAAAATTGTTGAAAATAGCATTTTAGCAGCTATTTGACAATTTTAATGTGAATCTCCGTAAAAACAAAGGATATCTAACTTATATTCCATGTATTCCTATTCCGGAATAGGGTCAATCGAACGCGCCCTTAATGAAGAGAACAAGACTTTTAAATTTGAAAAAAGACATGTTTCGGCAACTCCTGTGCCATCATCAGTTAGTGGATGGAATAACAATGTGTACAATACATAGCGGAAAATTAGCATAACAATGGATACGGCCCCTCACATTTTTAAGCATTTACAGGAGTCACCTGGGTGTCGGGCACTTTGTTCAAGCGAATGCTTTGTTGTCATAGATCAAGCAACAACACGGACACAATTAAAAATCAAGGAGGCATTGCACATTCATTGGGAGAAACCCTCCCTAAATCAACAATTGTTTCATGTAAATCTTAATCTCTCTTAGTTTGTAATCAGTTGTTGTATCACACCATTGTTATTCTAATTTTCTGCTATATATTGTACATCATTGTTATTCCATCCACAAACTGATGATGGCACAGGAGTTGCCGAAACAAGTCTTTTTTCAAATTTAAAAGTCTTGTTCTCTTTCATCTATCAGGCCCCCGCACTTCAAAAATATACACTTCATTTCATTTGTTGAGTCCTAATCACAGTTGTAGCAATTGAAGGTTCCCAACAAACTGACCTGCTTTCAACTGAGTGACTTCATGGCTCAGTTGGTAGAGCACTACCCTGACATCACAGAGGTCATTGGTTCAAATCCCATTCAGGCCACCTAAATTTTTCAGATGTCTTCAAGAGACTAATATCTTAACCATCTAAGCAATTAGAGCTTAAAGTGTTTAGATAAGTGCAAGGATCACTTCTCTCTTCGTCTTATCATAAATTGCTGCTGAAATAACAAAATGCAGGAATATTTTAAGACCCTGAGAGTTGGTATGTCCCAGCTAATAAGTACCCAGTGTGACGGGTAAGCTGTAGTCTAATGTACACTGCAGCTACATACCTACAGGATACATACAGCTGTACTTCATTATAGGGAATATATCGTTGACGTCACCTATTGTCATTAATGTGCCAACCAGAGCCTCATTGGCTGTCGAAACAAAAGGTCTTTTGTTCCTGTAGTTGGTAAATTTAAATAACAAATTAAAACAACGTTTGTTAACAGATATCTTCCCTCTCCGGAAGTGCATGTACCTTTTTCGCTTGGTGTTTCTTTACAAGCTCACAAACGGCAGCGTATCTTCGACGGTAAACTGGGGGATCAAATCTCGGACCTTGGAATGCTTCCTCAGCCTCTGTCCGATGTCCGTGTTCATATTGTTTCTCAGGACGTGTACAATCGATGAAACCGATGATCGGAAAATCAATCGATCAATCGATGACAATCGATGCCAATTAATCGATTGATATCGATAATCGATGAACAATCGATGCACAGGTTTTTTGTGATTATCGATTTCATCGATTATCAATTTGTATCGATTATCGATGCCAATCGATCAGTTAATTGAAATCGATTGTAACTGCATACAAACAATCCGGTGAACGAATTCAAATCTCAAACATTCGTGCGTACTGCGAGTGCGTATACTTACATGCTGGAACGTGTGGGATACCGAAATTTTTTTTAACGCCAATCAATGACAATCGATGAGTTGCGATCACTTTTGTGTGAGTATCGATTGGTCATCGATTGGCCGATGCCAATCGATGCCAATTAACTAACAAGGCATCGATTGTCATCGATTGATCGATTGATTTTCCGATCATCGGTTTCATCGATTGTTCACGTCCTGTGTTTCTCCAAATCACTTTTACTTTCACTTTCATGTTTAAGCCCAGCAGAAAAGTTGCCACCTGTGGCCTCCAGAGCATTCATTGCTTCACATTCCTTACCACATTTTGAAGTTTCAAGGCTTCCCTCCAAGTTCAAAAAGGAAGTTTTCAGTTGAAGTCACAGAAAAGTTGAAAGATGACTCGATAAATTTTACGTATTTCGAACACCTTGCCACTATTTTGCTTTTTGGCCATATATGAGACTGGAGCGTTACTGGAGCGAGTTTTCTTTGGTTCGAGAAAACACTGGGTATGGGAATTGCACCACACTGCTGAAAATTCCCATTTTTGCGTAGCAAGTGGGTATATAATCCTTCTTGGTTACCTTTGTCTCTCATTAGACCATTTAGCTCATTTTAAATACTTTCTCTTTTTTTCATTATGGCAGCATCGTCAGATTTTGGAGAAGTTAGCGAAGTTAGTTCCATTTTCGTCAGCAGAAATGGTTGCAATGGTGGTCTTACCTTACAAATTATCGAGATCTCTGATCAAGAATCCCTTGATTTTGAGATATCTGACGAAGAAGCCTACCTTTTTTCTTACTTTCCGGATGAGCTAGATTTTTATGACCAAAAATGCGGCCGTGTTCAAAGGCGAATCAGCGGAAAGAAGCGGTCGTTCAAAGCAAAAGCTACAAAGAAATATCACGCTTCTTTGAATGAGGGTGAAATTCCTTCATCGTCCAAACAAAACGGAAGTGGAGTGTTTTCCGCTAACAAAGAATTGCGGATAAAGGAACTGAAGATAGAAAATTCAAAGAGAAAGAAGGAAAACAAAACAAAAGCAAAGAGAAAAACAGCGATCCACAAAGACCGCCCAGGAACAGCCTTGCTCAGAAAAACTAATGAGACCTGCCTCAAGAGATCTTTGAGGAATACCGCCGGTGAATGCCAAAATAAATCGACTGCGCCTTCGGCATTTTACAACAACTCCGACTTTATTCTTTGTTCAGGACATAGTGTTAAGTTTGAAGATCAAGAATTTGTTAATCTCCTTATTGAGCTGCAAAATCGTGATATTACCCCAGAGGATTACAAGTTTCTTCTACAATTGGATTGTTCTGTCAAACCCAAGACATTATCTCAAGCCCAGATTAATTGTCTACGATCAGATACTGTAAATGGGGTGTTGGAAAACTTATGTAGTATTTGTATGGAGGAATATTCTCCAGGGCAAGAAACAATGTTTCTTCCTTGTGGGCATTTTTTCCACAGCCATTGTATTCAAACGTGGTTAAGGTGGACCTCTAATAAGTGTCCCATAGACGGTAAAGAAGTTCAGTAGCTACAGGGTGTAGCAAGTTGTAACGAATGTGAAGTTTCTGAAACAGGAGCAAAGGTTATCACAATGGGCCATTTTCAATATATTAAATATTCAGCTTGAAAGTGAGGCAGTGAGGACAAAGACAATAGAAACACGTGGGAATTAACGTGAAAAATATTTACATATCATCCACTTTCCTTTGTCTTTGTCCTCACTGACTCGCTATCAAGCTGAATTTTAATATATCGAAAAAGGCCTATTAGTGAAAAGTTTGCTAGGTATGGTATTCTTTTGCTAGTGAAGATTAATCTGTTTGTCTTTGGAATGGAACATGGTTTTAAAACTATGGTCATGGAAAATCACTTGTCAATCACTTGTGGAATACTTCAGGGGTCCATTCTTGGACCCTTCTTGTTTTTGCTATACGTTAATGATTTACCTAACACCTCGAAATTACTTATTTTTCACATATTTGCTGACGATATATATTGTTCAAGTAAAAACCTTAATAATCTTGAACTATTCTTAAATCAAGAGCTCCATGCAGTGTCTGAGTGGATGAAATCTAATAGACTAGCTGTCAGTATTTTGAAGACTAATTTTGTACTCTTTCACTCAAGCTAACACCATGCAAGTCATTAGATTTAAAAAATGGTGTGAACATCCAAGCGGCTTCCACAGTCAAATATTTAGGTGTGACTCTTGACTCCAACTTGACTTGGAAGAATCATATTAATGAACTTTGCTTAAAATTATCAAAAACTGTAGGCATGTTTTCCAATTAAGGTACTATGTTAATGCTGATTTACTAATCATGCTTTACTGTGCCCTAATTTACCCCTTTCTTATTTATGGTATTCAAGTTTGGGGTCTCACATACCCAACCTACCTAA